>JANHQD010001846.1:0-28833 GCA_024721195.1 Marasmius sp. AFHP31
TTGTAGAACGCCTGGAGTGCTCCCTGCGCCCTGTAAGATAGTAAGCATGAGATCGAAACGAAACGAAGGTGTGAACTTACGGTGTAGAGCCCTCCAAGATGCCACTCGACCACTTGTCAAATGCTTCCTTCAACTGGCGCTGACGTTCGCGCTGACGTCTTGTAAGCCGAGGTTCTTCTCGAGACCTTTCAGGTTCCGGGGAACGTCGAGATTGACGCTCAGTTGCGCGAATCGGACCAGTGGAACGGGAGGAGCGACTTGGGGGGGAGCGGTTTGCAGGCATGAAAGGGATGATGGTGGTATGGGAGTAAGAAGCGTTGGGGAAGGGAGGGAGGAATGGGAGGGGGAATTTATGGGCTTGGGGCGCGGAGTTTGAAAACGCGTCACGGCGCGTTGCCCTGTATTTGGCTAGGGCGCGTACGTCACATCCGTCACACTTGTCATGCGAGAGGGTCACAACCGTAGATTTCATGCAGCCATCGGTACGTAGGACAGGGACATGTAGCTAGGTCAAAAAAAAGAGTAAATACATCAAGAGCTCAGGTCTCCTTTGTGAAGGGGCGAACCTCTACTCGATGAGACCATTCTTTCCTCGCCTCTTTCCTCACATCATCCATGTACTTGTTGCCTTCCGCTCGCTGACGAGCCGACTCCCTCACCCTCACGAGATGAAAACCTGGGTGCAGCTCCAGAAGCTCGTCGGTGAGGCTTTCTTTTCCTGACTCCCCTTTCGAGATGACCCCTCCAACTACCCAGTGGTAATCTTCCTCCTTTGCACCCAGGTAGAACGTGCGGATCCGACGAACGAGCTTTCCAGCGTGTTCATTGCCCGTTGTAACCACCATCAGTGCGTTTTCGGTACTGGGTTTGATGGGGTCTTTTGAACGAACAATGAACTTGTGGGAGACGGTGTGTGTAACCGCAGTCAGTCCTCGCCCTGTGGTGTATTCGACGACGACACCTCGAGATTTGGACACAGGCTTGACATAGACAGGTTTGCCCCCAGAATCGTGAGCACCGCCAGTGATCGTCACCTCGATCCACAGACCGACGAGCTTGGGATTGAGGATCCAGTGGTCGCGTTCTGTCGGAGCTAGCTCACCCATAGGGCTCCATGGGTCAGAAGAGTGCCGAGAAAAACGTGGAGAACGGGGAGGAGGTGTAGGAGTGCGAGGCCGAGGCGTTCGAGGGTTTGCGACCGGAAGCCTATCGAACCTCGAGAGGTAAGAGGCTGGGGTGATAGCTGGGATGGGAAGATCTGGGCGGAGGTACCAGACTTCATGGGTATGGTCCATTGGACGCCAGATGTTCAAACGCTGGCAGGTTTTGAGTTCAACGACATCCCGATAGTCTATCCTCTCGATGGGGGCTTCTCGACCGGCGAGCACGACGTCAAGTTCGACATCGAGTAGCAGCCCAGACTTGACCTTACTGTAGTCGGCCTCAGGTGACATTTCGATGACCGTGTCCAGCAAGGACCAGTCGATGTGTACGCTTCGGAGAATGCCTGTAAGGCCTTTACGATGCGAACCAATAACCAAAACGTTGGCCCCGACCCAGGGTCCACGAAGACTGGTGTACATAGGTCGTGTACCAGTCTCTTCTGGACCCAGGTCAGGACCCATTACTTCCTCAACGGGGTCGTCTGTTTTTGGAGTTTGCTCGGCAGCGGGTTCGTTTTGCTCGGTAGTGGGTTCGGTATGCAGATCGACGTCCATTGGTTCCTCAAGGGATTCGTTTACGAGCGGACTTGGTTCAGGAGTTGGTTCAGGCGTAGATTCATGGCTCCGAGAGCTACATGAACCTTCAGCGAGTAAACTCGAGGTGACAACGCCGGCGATGATTCTGGCAGCGTCCCAATTCGATCTCTGGAAGTGGTCAAACGCCTGATACTGTTCGAGTGTTGCAGTCTGCACCCTTCGTACTCGCGCATCTACCAGCTCTCGTTCTCGTTCAACCACTTCAACGTCTCGTTCTTCTTCTTCGTCTTCGGGATACAGGTACAGTCTTGAATGGCCTTCTGCGTCTGCGCGCGATAGTCTTGACTGTAGGAAAATATGAGTATTGGCCAAATCTTAGTGGCCGCACACTCACCATTTCGATGGTTTGGTATAGAAAGAAACGGGTATAGATTGAAGAGCTCTGAACTGAGCGGGTGACGCCTGGCCTGTGGTAGAAAAACAAACCGTCAGCATCGTTGCTGCGGTTTTTCGGTTGAGAGACAATGAAAACGTATTTTAGGCGGGCTTTTTGCCCTCTCAGACACTCAGAATGTAGACAAAATTTTCGATTTCAATGTTTTATGTACCTACTATATAATAATAAGAGTGGAAAACTTACTTGGTTGAAAGACTCAACCACGATGGTGGTGGTTCTGAGTCAAGCCGGGCATGAGGTGTTCAAGCGCGCGCGCGGCTGTGTTATTTGGGAGTCCAAACAAAGAAATCTGCGCAAGCGCCTTGGAAGCGCCTTGTCAGACAAACGCCCAGGGCGCTTGCGCAGATTTCTTTGCCGGATGCCGGATTGAACCCGTGCCGCTTGGCATACTGACCCAGTCTGCCTCTCTTGACTCAGAACCACCACCATCGTGGTCAACACTGTAAGTTTTCGTTTCCTCGTCGTACATAGAGTATGTAGTACCATGAAAATATAACTTTAACTATCTTCTGAGTCTCAAGAAGGGCAAAAAGCCCGTTAAGCTCATTTTTCGTTGAATCTCAACCGAAAAACCGCAGCATCGACGCTGACGGTTTGTTTTTTCTCTGTAGGACAGACAGGACTACATCTCGTCGATCAGGTCCCCAAGATCACTTAGAACTGCATTTAGAGCCACCAGTGAGTCCAGTCGAACGAACGATCCATTTGTAATCTAATAATTTCTATGTACAGTGCCAGTTTGCGATCTTTGCGGTTACACGACCGCCAACGCCAAAGGCCTCAAAGCACACTTAGGAAAGTGCAGGAAACGGAAATTGACGTCCTCACAGGACGATGGAGTCATGGCTTTGGCTCGATCAGCTAAGTTGCGAAAGGTAGCCAAAAAGAAGGCTCCAGCGAACAACGAGGACATTCAGACTCCCGGAGTAGAACCATTGAATGACTGGGACCTACAGACTCCTGGAGCAGGGCCTTCGAACGCTCCTGCGCCGTTGGAGGATGCCCCGAACCTGCGACGTAGCGGAAGGAAGCGAGCTCCTCCTCGTTTTGAGGATTTCGAAATCTCCAGTGTCTCCGCAATTGTTCGGAGGAGTAGAGGAGAATCGTTAGTACCTCTATCAGCTCTAGCTACACCGCTGTGTATGCCTTCTCCGCCCCGAATACCTTCACCACCACCAGAACCGCAGGGTCAACCAGAAGCAGGTGAACCGCCTCTTCGAGAACCTTCTCCTCCTCATTCTCCTCCAACACCAGCACCATTACCGGCCGTTGTTCGTGCTTATTACAAGACAAAGCCAAACGAGCTCCGTATCTTCCGCGTCTATGACTCGAAGGAGCCATCGAGATACCCAGAGGATTCAAAATTTGTGACCTCTCCCAATTTCTTGTCGAACAAACATCCAGACGCCTCCGCTCGAGTCCACAAGACCATGGCTTTGAGCCAAAATGCGACGCCCGGTCAGCAGAAAGAGACTCCGGAAGCTCCTCCTTACGCACCCCTGCCGAACGTGTCAACGTTCAGGTTACTCCAATGGGCGTACGAATCAAACGGTATCACAGAGGGCTCACTCGATAGGCTGGTTCACAATGTCATCCTACAGCCTGATTTCGACCCTAGCCATTTCGAAAACTTCAGCGCAAAGCGCAACCTCAAGAAATTAGATGCTCCTCTTCCATCTTCCCAGGGGAAAACACCCGAAAATTCGACGAAACCCAGCCTTTTCCATAAAAAGAAGACAACGAACCCCAAGCCCAAAGCATCGAAAACCCCTCCAACCCCTCCATTCAATTTCGATGATTCCGTGTGGCATCGCGGAAAAATCTCCATTCCTATGCCGTGCGTTGGGCACAAACACACATCCGAGTCCGACGCACCTCAGCTTGTCATTGACAATGTTTGGTATCGGAAACCAACGAGCATCATACGATCTGTTGTCCAGGACGATGAATTCTACAAGCTCCATATGCGGCCATACAAGGAGTTTTGGCTCGATCCTAGCACCTTGCGACCGAACGGCACCCAGCGCATCTACGGCGAGGCCTTCACGTCGAATCGAGCTGTTCGCATTGAACGTGAAAAGCTCGAGCGACTGGAAAAGTTGGGGGTCAACGATGATCTCGAAACAGTCATCATGTGGATGATGATGGCTTCAGACTCGACCCATCTCGCAAATTTTGGAACAGCATCGTCATGGCCCATCTACATGTATCTTGGCAATCACACCAAGTACGAGCTGTGGAAGGAATACTCGTACCACCGATCCAACACCCCTAACTACCGCACACCATCGGTATTCCTCATACCCGATCCACTCCTCCGAACCGTTGTATCCCGACCCCTATTCCACTATCTTACACATGTTTCAACCCCATACGAGTTTCATACCTTACTTTTCCTTATTTCCTCCTTCTCAAACGCTCTCATAGCCTCGGACTTGTTTCATTACTATACTACCAAACCTACCCGCGATCGACATCCGAACGTGCCGGTGGCGCCAGGTCAACACAGGTGTCCCTCCCACCTGGTATCACTCGATAACCACCGAGATGTAAGTCCGAAGAGGCCTAGCCCACCTCCGACGGCCGAGTCAGTGACGGTTGACCAGAAGCCGGTATTCTAGGATTGAAGACCAAGGTTACGTGCGGTTTCTCTTTCTCCAATTACATTTACACTCGAAACTTCCTCGCTAATACATATACACGAAACTCACTTCAAACATTACTTATCCCGCTCACAGACCTTCACACACGTTACAGAAATATCATATTTACCTTCCCGGACACTCATATATACTTTCTTTCATCTTTTGAATATCATCTCTCTTCTCGACACGTTTACTTCGAGCCCCAAGTTTAAGTCATCGTTATTCAAGCTCCAAGCCCCAAGCTGAGTAACATTTCTAACTCCCTTATTCTAACGCACGTTTCTAGCCAGATCTCAACTTCGACCTGTCTCTCGGACCCTCTCGGGAGAACTAACATTCTCCGCGATAGAGCGAGGGCACCCAAAGTTCTTCACAGCCCACCACCTCGCCTACATTCCCCAGGTATGTCTTTTTTCTCTCCATGTTCGTTCGAATATTGATACGTTCGCCCTAGATACCAGATACGGTACGAGACGTGTACCGCGAGGCTTACGGTTGCGCTCCTTCGGACGATGTCATGAAACATCTGAAACGGGAGGTAATGCAGGCTGTCTGGGATCTGATCATGGATGAAGATTTTCTCGATGCGTACGAGAAATCTATGGTCATCAAGTGCGCAGACAAGGTCAAGAGGAGGTTTCTCCCCGAGTTCTTCTCCTACTCGGCGGACTATCCTGAGAAGTAAGTCTTTTTATTTCCGTCTCTGGTCTCATAATTGACTCCTTGTCAGGATCGCCGTAGTTTGCGTCAAGTACCTCGGAAACTGCCTCTGCGTCCGCTGTGTCATCGAGAAGAGCCAGGTGCAACATATGGGCACCAAGGTCGATATGCGGCGCCGTATACAACTCAAGCGCATTGACGACGAACGCCGCCAGAACGCAGTGGAAACTGCCCGCTGGCATATCTTCGTGGAAGGGCGGAGTATCGAGTCCGACCCCGTAAAACATTTACTTGATGACCACTCGTTGATCCCTACACGGGTAAGTTCTTCGTAATCCTGATAACGGATATAATCTGAAAGGTTTGCAGAATGTATTCTCGACCAAGCTATTTCCTTTCGGATTCGACCTCTACCTCCTACTCGTGATTGATCTCCTTCACGAGTTCGAGCTCGGAGTCTGGAAGGCAGTGTTGACGCATCTGATACGGATGCTTTATGCGCAACGGAAGAAACAGAAAAAGGACCAAGGGGTCGATGTTTTGGACGAACGGTAAGCCCTGTCCCCGATTGTTCTCCTTTCGTTTCTTACCCCGCAACCACAGTTTCCGCCGTGTCCCAACATATGGTCGCAACACGATCCGTCGTTTTCACAACAACGTCTCCCAGATGAAGAAGCTGGCGGCCAGAGACTTTGAGGATATCCTACAGGTATGATGTTTTTCATTTTCGTTGGTCTTGGCTCACGATTTATGGTTACAGTGTGCAATGCCTTGCTTCGAAGGCCTCTTTGACGATCCTGTTGTCGACAACATGGTGCAGGACTTGCTGTTTGATCTCGCGACTTGGCACGCCTACGCCAAGCTACGGCTCCATACCGATTCGACTGTCGTTTCCTTTGAGGATGCGACCTCTACATTGGGGAAGAGCCTCAGGAAGTTTGCAAAGGACTCCGAGGAATTTGAGACTACAGAGACCCCGCGAGAGGTGGAGGCCAGGGGACGACGTGCAGTAGCGGCGGCCAAACGAAGATCAGATGGATCTGCCGCACCGAAGAAGTCTGGAGCCCGGGTCAAGAAATTCAGCCTCACCACTGCCAAACTCCACTTCCTTGGCGATTACCCCAGCGCCATTAAGGAGTATGGTACGACTGATTCGTACACGACCCGCAACGTAAGTTATTCATTCGTTCTCACGAATTGTGTGCTAAGAAGACTTCAGAGCGAATGTCAACACCAAGAGGTGAAGGGCTTCTACCGCAGGACGAACAAGCAAAGACACAGCGTCCAAATCATCCGCCATGAAGGCCGAAAACGCGTATTGAAGTCTATCAATGCTCACGTCCCGACCGTGGCTAGGCAGAAACGGATAGGGAAGAAGAAGAAGAACCTCCTTGCTACCAGCCAAGAACCTATGCAAAAGACGGATCCGAACGTACACCATCACACCTCAACGGGCACAGAACACCGTGTCCTGTTGTCCGACATCGACTGGAGCGATGAGATAGACAATGAAGAGTTTGAGGATGATATTGCCACCAAAGTAGGTTCCATTCGTCCTTGTGGCGTTCACATTGTCTGACCACGACCCTAGGACTTTCTCCCAAAGCTGAAGGACCATCTTCTTCACCGGCTGCTGGGACCTGACTCCAAGACGGAGTACACCACAGATGAACGCTCGCAGCTTACTTTTACAAACGACACGGTCTTTGCACACAAAACGATCCGATTCAACTTCAATACGTACGACCGACAGCGAGACCAAGACTCCATCAACAGTCGCCTCCATCCCGACGTATACACCCTCTCCCCAGACGCTGTCGGCAATGACAGCCAGCACCCTTACCAGTATGCTCAGGTGGTAGGCACCTTTCACGCGAATGTTCGTTTGGAGCCCTCGCTTCTAACGAAAAAGGTGCCTATCACCAAACGTGTAGAGTTTCTCTGGGTTCGCTGGTACCAGATTGACACAAGCTACGGATCCGGCTTCCATGCCAAGCGTTTGTACCGCCTATTCTTCCCCCCTCCGGAGGATGCCAATGCATTTGGCTTCGTCGACCCTGCAGATGTCATTAGAGGTGCCCATATCATTCCCGCGTTTCATCATGGCCCATCTGAGACTGGCATGAGACTGGCACCTACATCGCTGGCGCGACAGCTGATGTCGTTGAACTCCAGCGGGAAAAGGGAGCTCGAGGAAGAAGATTGGAAGTTTTATTACGTTGGAATGTGAGTATTCAATCATTTGCTCGAGCCGAGACTCACCTTCATTGTAGGTTTGCCGATCGCGACACAGTGATGAGATTTCGTGGGGGTGGGGTTGGACATCCCCAGTTCCATGAATATCTCCGGTTCTTTGAAAAAGACGCAGGTCTCGATACCCAGGTCCTACCTCGTTACGACACCAACGGGGAGGAAGTTGTGCCCGCTGCTAACGACGATGGCGATCCCGGCGACGAAGAGGAGGACGAGGAGAGGCAGCGTGATGAGCAGGAGGGTGACTCTTCGGGATCTGAAGACTGGGTCATGTCGCCCGCGCCTTCAGAGCGTAGCGATGCAGACGAGGTTGATGGTGCCATGGACGAAGACGACGAGGACATGGAGCATGCGGCGCTTTGATTCTAACGTTTACTTTTACTTAGCTACATTGAAACCCCTTGGTTGACGTCTGGCCTCTTCGTGGCCCAAGGGACTAGTAGATGTGCCCACTGGCACGTCGAAGCTAACAGACGTCGAAGTTGGTCTGACTGGATATGTCTTTGTGAGTTTTCCCGCTTGACGTACTGAGTAATCGGACTGACTTGGCGTGTAGCATGTTGAACAGACGCGTAGGTCTCTTACTATCAAACTTCCAGGACCACAGAATCAACGAGACTTTCGTAGATATAGGCTATACCGACTGGCCGCTCAATCGAGCGGCGGTGGCTTTGATCTCCATGTTAACACCGAAATCTCCGCGTCGTTTTCACAGCTGTGGCTGTTCGAGCTCGGAGATAAGATCGAGAAGCAGATCATCTCATAAGCGCCCATTGCCACTGGCGTTGAACAATGCTGGGTAAGTCTTATCGGATTCTCGTGTGCGGCGGCAGATAATAACATGAGCTTTATAGATTGTATAGAGGGATAAATGAGAGGTTATTGGGACAATATCAACGGTACAAAATTCGCCAGGGATACATCAAGAAAGGGTGCCGAAGGGTAACAATACATCAAGAAAGGGTACATGAGACAGAGTGAGCGTTAGAGTGCGGGGTTATTCGACAAGGAGTCCTGTACTTTGCGAATCAACGGCAAAATCACCTTTTGAACGGCGTCCGGGGCGTCTGTTATCAGGAAGATTTCCTGATGAACTCGTCCGCAATCGCTACACGTCTTGCGCGGCCTCGCGCGGCAGACCTTCTCTAGCTCAATGTGGACCATACGTTCTGAAGAGAGGTAAGCGACTATTCCGAGAATAAACAGAAGGAGTATGACTGACCGACGTTATGACAGTCGTCAACATGAATGGGCTCAAACCATTCGTGTTTCTGGGATCGACATTGGTGCTTCCACTCGCGTTGCCGACGCAAGGGATCCGAGGTGCGTCCAACCTTATACGCGGATGTGTCTCTGAGATCGCAGTTGGTGGTGTCGCTGAAATTGACGCCGTCGATTCGGAAGACGTAAATGTAACCATCTGGTCCGCGAAAGGACATCTGTTTCTCGATGGCGGCTTGCGTTTTGAACCAAGATTGAAGACCTGGTACAAAGTCAGTGTCGATCTTTGGAGGTGGATGATTAACTGACGCTCGTCGTCGAATGACGCCGCAAGACAGATCGACTGGTAGGGGAAGTCGGGGTCGATGGAAAAGGAAACAACGCTGAAATCTGGCGCGGGGGTCATGTTCATGGGTCTCGTTTGCGAGGGCGGACGTTGAGTACGATTTGTTTCGTTTCAATGTCGTCGAATTGAGGGTAGGTGTAACAAAACCGGGAGTGGAGGGGGAAAGAGAAGGAGAAGGCCGCTTGTATGAAGGTAAGGTTGGTGCTGTGAGGCGCAATAACGTTGGTTTGACACTTACCTTAGCCCCAAAAGCCCTCCTGAATTTTTCTATCGAAGCCGGAAGCCGAGAAAAAGATCGAATCGAAGCCGGGGGTGGTGAAGGGATCCAGGAGGGCCAAGGCGGCTCAAAGACACGCGAGGTCAGTGTTCTGACGCGTCAAAAACACGGTCTTGAGACTTACTAAATCCTAGGTACCTCCACAGACGTCTCCCAACCGAAGATGGACCGAGTTTTGATAGGGAAAAAGGTCGGTTTTGCTTCAAAATGGGTTTAGAGCTGTATTGATGAGAGGTTTGTCAGATTTTCCATCCTGAGCAAGATCAGGAAGGAAAATACTTACTATAGGTCCCTCAGACCCTGCAGGAGCAAGGGTGGTTGCAGATGGAGGCAGTAGGAGTCACTGATGAGGGTGGAAGTAAGAGGGAAGGAGCAATGGACCTACTTTCCCGGGCTTCCAACGAGGTAAGCCATTTTCTCGCGTCGGAAAGCTCGAGCACTCATCTTCATCTCCCTCAGAACGTCAAAGCGTAGCTTCGATATATGGAAACTAGGCGCCGATTGTTCATTATGTACCCAAAAGATCGTCTTTATGTCGAACGTTATCTCTTAGTTGTACTTCGCGACCTATTTCCCCAAACAGACACCTTTTCCTTGCAAAATTCGTTGTGAAAGACCCTCTGAGTCGACGAAACTCGTCGGAAAGCCCTCGTTACAAGCAGAATACGTTTACATTCACCGAATCCGAAGGGAATTGCGCAACCCAGTAAGTGATTCAACATCGGTTGGTATGTATATCGGGCATTCTAACCAGTTCACTCAGCCGATTGTCTGTAAGAACCTCAAAACGCGTCAAAACGGTACAAAACCGGTTAAAACTCCTTCAGAACGCCCCAAAATCGGGTTCAACGCGTTTTGTTCATCGCGACGAGTTTGGTGGGGCACAACCCCGGATATGATTTCTGTGTGTTTTAACGGGTTTTCAGTAAGTTTTAATCGTATTCTAACCGTGTCGCGACCCCGTTATAGATCTCCGGAATCATCTCAACGCGTTAAGGAAATTCTACTAAGGTACAAGACTCTTGATTTTTACCACTACCGGATCGCCATATTTTACTTACACGAATCCGTTCTATCTAGGTTTCAAACGTACGGGTATTTTGCTGATGATGGTCCAACGAGAAATGAAATCTCGTCTGAGCCTGAGCATCATCGGGGTACGCTGCAGAGAGCCGGTGGAACTAAGTCTTGCGTCTGAGCTTCTGGAGGGGGACCTTGGTCTACCGAGTTGGCATAGACGTTCAGACGAAGAGACCGTAACGTATGTTGTCTGGCTCTCATCATCTCCGTGATGGCTGAGTCAGCGGTAGATGAAAAGGGAAAGTCTGCAGCCCTTCCCCGCTCGAATACTTTTATCTCCGCCTCAGGACGATTTTACTTCCGCATCCCGTTTATTCTGCTGTGGCAGATATCTACCAACATCGGGTCCCTCTTAAACGTGATGGGGGACCTTCAGGCGAGCGTGTAATCTCTTGGTATCGTGTAACGTCGTATCCGACGGGTTTAGCATGTGCATGTTTGGGGGGTCTCGAGGTCTGGAGAGCCAACGCGGGCGAGGTCTGAAGAGTCAACGCGGGCGAGACATTCGAGTGGTACTGAGGGTTTGAGTGGGAGATGGGTGGTGGCTTTCTAAGCCAAAATTGTTGTGACACGTCGAGAAGGCACATTTTCTTGGCACTTTTCTTGACGCGAGAAACGTACCTGCCACCTGCTCCGAAAAAAAAAAGAAGATATCGCGACTACAATTATTGAAACGGCTGTTATGAATGATTTTGGCGTCTCCGATATGCGTCGATATCTTATGGTCCCTCCTTCAGGGCTCCATGGTCTGCCGCAGCCGGCAAGATCCACTGTACGCGTCTCGACGCGTCGAGTCACAATGTGACCTAGCACGTTTTTCCGCCTTACGTCTTGTTCTTGCTTCTCGACGTTCACTATGCCTGCTACAATAGCGGTTCTGGGGACGTCGCTAGTATAATTGGGACCAATGGGAAAGAAAGCCTGCCCCTGCTCCAGTTTTTCTTTCTCCACCTTCACAATTTCACTTCGATCTCTCTTTTTTCTTCGTATCAACAATGGCTAATAGAGTGCGTAATACGTATTGGTCTCTTCAAGACGGTGCATCAAAGGACTAACGTGTCGATCTCTGTCACTCAGACCAAAGCTACTGGCAATCGCAACCCCCAAAGCTCTAGTTGCGACCTCTAAAGCGAAGGGAAAGACCAATAAGCTTCGGTTCGAGAGGAAGAGGAAGGGGTCGTCGCTCAAACGAGCTACCGAGGTTCGTCAATGCTCAACTTTTTTTTCTGTGCTTTTGCGTTGAGCCATGCTGAATACAGACACTCAACGGGGGGAAGAGTACTTGCGGCGGTGTCAAGAAAGGGTCGATAGGAAACGGCACGTCATCGATTCATCCGACGACGAGATTTCAGAGGCACCTGCAACGCACAGAGGGGTGTGATCTTTCATTCGATTTCCCCCTCCCCTCGTTCTGGTCTCACGATATTCAAAATTCTACAGGACGCTCATGATCAAGACAACAGCTTAGGCTCGATTGAGGCCACCAACGCTGCAACGAAGAATACTGCCAACACGGACGGCCATGCATGTTCACCCTTTCAAGTTTGATATTTTGTTTATTTCTTTCTTAGTCTGATAGTACTCACATACACAGGTGACCCCCACAACACCTCGGCGCCTTCAATATCTACGCCATGCAACTTTATTTACACCAAAAATAAAGCCCTCAAACCCACCGAATCCTCGAGTACCAAGCCAAAACCCGACAATTCTGGTCAAATCGCCATCAAAGTACCCGACTCTACAGTCAAACTCTCATCTGGGATGTTTCACCGATTCCATGGAAGACGAACGATACAAAATTCTCTCAAACATCACCCGGAGCTCAAAGGAGAAGAAGTTAATTCCTCCACGACGACGACGACGACGTGCAACGTTGGTTCTGGAGGAGGAGGATATGTATACCGTGTACGATCGGTGGGATTTCAGGCGAGTACGATAACCCGTAGTGAAGGAGGGTGTCGTTTCGTTTCTCTGTCCGCTATTCGGGGGAAGCGGACCGGATCTTTGGTTGGTGACGAGGAGGTTGGACTGCGTTGGCTGAACTACTTGACCAATCGAACGTTAGATAGATGATGGGATGATGACGAAGACTTTTGATTCGGACGCCCACGTCCGCGTGAGAGATCCCCCCCCACGCCTCCACGCTCGGGAGTTGGAGGATTCGGATTCGGACGCTTTCAGACTACCGGTGGTGGGAGGACGCACTATAAATCTGAGCCTGATGAAGATACTTGCTGAGCACCATACGTTCTTTGCTTTTTTCTTGGTCTCATCTCGAATATTTCGTGCTGCTCTTTGTGGACCTCTTCTCCGACTCTGACATACGTCTTCATTACATTACGGATTCGTCTAAGTACTGTGGTATCTTGTTCCCCCGGGCCCTCTGTACATCGCGCTCATGTTCATCAGTTAGTCGTTACCGTTCTTAACAACCATTCGAGTAAAGTACTAGCATCCTGGATAAGGCGACATGTTGGAAATTGGGTGATAAGAAAGGATGAAAGAATGGATCCGAAGATGTCGTTTCTCTCGAGTTAAAAGTTGCAGGCGGCGTACGGTCGGGAGGGTGACGGTGCGAGGTCGACATGATGAGGGTGGACAGGTTTGTACATCTCTCAAGTACTCGAAGACACCATTGTTCAAGGAGGAATAGCTGCTGGGAAGGATGGAGGTGGGAGGGCTGCGAAGATGACCATCTTGTGTGCCTCGCCTTCCTCAAGCCTGCCATCTATCCATCACAACTTCTCGAGTAGAGCCACCTACTTTCCTTGTATACGTTCCGACCAATCGAGCTTTTCAGATATCAGCGGACCCTAAGTAGGTAGAGAAAAGGGTGGGTGATTATGGGCGCAAGGCGTGGGAACCAAGTTCACTGGTCAGCGTTCAGCTTCAACTGCAACCAACACGATGATTTTTTGATCTCGCAAATTCTGGGTACGTTCCTGCTTTACTCTGAGCCTCAACTGATTAGTTCCAACTCTCATTTATTTTTCGTCTCTATCGATCGCAAGAAAAGGCCGAGTTATCTGCCAGATCCACTCGTCTAGAACACGATGGAGTGTTGCTCACAGCACGAAGGGGCTGTAGTGAGTAATCGTTGGTTTGTGCGACCATTGATTTTGATTTTTGACGATCGAAAACAGGCCTCTGATGCACGCCAATACCGTTTGAAAATGCTCAAGGTCGTCTACGGATCGACCCAAACAAAATCATTTCGGTTCTCTCACTCAAAGTTCCACCAAGTTCCATCCCATCCAAGCGAAGAAGTACGCCAAATCACAACAGTCGCAGGCCCCATTCGCCAGCAAATTACAGCCATGTTAAACCAGTTCAGCATGCTCCAAAAAAAATTTGGCCTCTCATCACCTCGCACTCTGAAACTCCTTCGGATCACCCACAACCCCCTCAGGCGTCGAATTCCGGGAACTCCTCATCTTCGGCTCATGCAGCGTCTCCCGACACCTCCCACCCCGACTCCGCATGCACCCAAACCCCCACCTTCATCCCAACAATCCTAACCGTCGTCCTCCACCTCGCCAAATCCTCCCACCCAGCATTCGAAACCATGTGGTCCGAACTATCCAAAGTCATCGAATGCAGAGAATCTCCCCCTCCAAATCCGCTCCTCCATCGCCTATACAACATCCTTCGTCTAATCACCCAAATAATCCAAACGGAATGCGGCAACTCTTACATCGACACATGGACCCTCGACTCTTGCATGGGGTTTAATTTCATCACCCACTGTCTCCCGAGCTGAACCGTCCGTTGCGAGCGACAGATGGATAACCCCACGCCTCTCTCCCGCATCGCAACTCGATAATCTCGAGGTGGCGTGTCCTTGTCTAATCTACTGCTGTGATTTACCTCGAGCAGGCGTTTGCGGATGGGTTCTCTTGGGTGTCGCAGGTGTTGGATGGGCGTGTGGTTCTTTCGATGGTTAAGCTTCTGGGTCTTTCGAACCGAATCATCCGATTTTGGTGGCGGAGAATCCTAAACCGGATTTGGAGGGAGCCGATGGGGACGCTAGTTAATGCGTTCTTGATCTATCGGTCGGTGCTGAGGGAGATCCAGTCTGTTAAGGACGCGGGGTCGTGGAAGGCAGAGGGCGAGGACAAGGGATAGTTTTGGAAGGCGCTCCGGGATTTAGAGATGGAGGCGATGGGTATGAAGAGGGCTTTGAACGAGTTTGACGCTGATGAGCGGTTTGGGTCCGTTGTCGGCACAGTGTTGTGTGTACAGAAAGGTGAGTTTCAGCTTCTATATGCATTATGGCTTGGAACCTCATTCCTCATTCCCGTCCACTGTCCAGTGTACTCGACGAACATCGAGAAGCCTGCAAAGTCGTTCCCTCTGAATGTCCGAGCCGTGAAATCGCCCCTCACACCTCGTTCAACGAGCCCTCCACCCAGAGACAGATAGATCACCGGTAGCCCAGTTCGACTACCGACGAACTCTCTATGATTCCGGTGACGGATCTGCAGTTTTAGGGAGTGAGGAACGATGTTGGTGGGGTTGGCTAGGAAGAGGGTTAGTTCCAAGAAGACGAGGGAGCAGATTGTGCATGTTTTGGTTCCTATGCGAGGTTTCTTTGTGTGGAGGTGTGAGGTGCGATTGTACCCTGTGCATCTGTTACCTGTAGACACATACCTTGTTCTTTTTTGTATCTAGCATTCATCGACATCCATCTTGACGATTCTACTCTATTCGTACAACTTCTTGGTGTCTCAATGGCATTTGTACTCGACACTGGACAGGTCGCGAAGGGGGGACTTTGCCGCAAGGAATCCTCGTCTTCCGCATCCAAAGGTGGTTAGACCTACGACCAGAGATAATTTCGATGCGTCGATGTGATCTATGAGATGTTGAAGGCTCCATTGACGACCGACGAGTTTAGCGTCAACATATCAGCGCGGCTTCACCCTCGTCGGCTTTAGTTCTTTGATTACTTCCAGAGCAGTGAGGCTAGTTGATTGCGTTGAACACCCTCAGCAAGTTCAAGCCCGAGTTTTCGTCACAACCGCAATTCCAACCCTACTGTTACCCGTACCCTCAGCAATGGGAACAGCGATTCGCTGTCTATCCGCTGGCGATGAACGGACGATAAGTCGAACTACACCATGCTTCAGTGAGTTTATCTCCGGTCGTATACCATTCCACTCGACTGGCGAGTTCTTTGATTCCTTCAACTTCTACCCTGATTGTAATTTGTCTCTACAACAGAGTATACTTGAACGTCTCATCTCGATCCGGGTCGGGCCTCACAATAATCGATGACGGGTTCTACTCACCGTATTTATTGTGGTCCCATTTGCTACTAATCTGACTATCGCTTTAGTATTTCTCGCTCGTTTTCAATGTATTACGAGATTCATTTCCCCGCGATTTTTCTGTGGAAGTTCGGTTTTACTCTAATTTCTTCCGTTCGAGTCGTAGTGTTAACAAGTTAAAATCTAATTTCACTTGAGAAGGTTTGTAGGGGAAGGATACTCCCGGGGAGGGGATATGTAGTGTTTGTGGGTGGGCAGAAAGGTTTTCGGTTTCGAGTCGCCGCAATCTCCGTCTCACTGAATCAGCCACTTATTTTTCAACTATTCCCGACGACGATCGTGCGAATGTACTACAACTCCTTCCTGATCACGGGCCACTCAGTTCATCCTGCGACTACGACAAACAGCCTCAGCCTCTAGTTCCTGATCAATCGTCATCCCAGAGGGAGTTGGATTGGAACGGCGTACTTATCAACTGTGCGAAGTGTGTGTGAGACTCGGAATCAAGGTCGTCTCTGAGATCAAATGCGATTCGTGTTCTACGGATCCCAAGAGCCTCAATGGCCGCTAGCGGAGGATATGGAGAAGGTGAGTCAACTGCTTGCTTCTCTCATCAAATCGGGAACCCTCTCTCAATGACAGTCCACGGGTCACCGGTGTTCAGTGTGGTAGGTACCCTCAAATCTCAAACGAGGAGTCCAAGTATACTAATCTCGAGTGACCTGTCACTTTAGATCTTCTTGTTGGAGCCCACTTTGTTGCCAACATACTCGTACTCGTCCGCAGGATGAGTCGACAACTCCGAGTGAGGGGGACATCCTCTGATTCTGATGAATACTCATCCGACTCGTTGGGTCCTGTGCCAGTAGCTGTTGACGCTAACAATGATAGTTCTATGGCTGCTTGACCAATAGCCGGAAATTCAACATCATCACGGGTAATCGGACGTGAATAAAACACAATTTTTGACCCAATTATGTGCTTATAGTAGCTGTTTTACCCACGGTCCATCTACGTTCGATCATCAACGCCATCATATCCATGTACAGGTTCTAGAACTCTCAGTCAGAGACAGCCAATGGCAGTCTACAATGGGCTCGAACTTCGAAGATATCGGGGACAAGTTCTAGAGCACACAGCAACTCCATCCATCGTTCCTCCTATCGAGATTCGAGTGAGAGTCCGATACTTTGCTGGTGCGTGCAAACTAAAACTCTACGACATCCACTCACCTTTGTCTGAGTCTCATACTTTTTTACATGCTCGCTCTAGATACATTGCGGATAGAAGACACCTACCTTGATCTTCCGACATCTCGAATATGTTTTGAGTTTCATCGAAGGCAAGTTTAAGGTGGCATCCCCGACTCCCTGCCAAACGATTTCTAAACAATGCTCGACAGAGCATAAAAAATCGGACTAGATATTCCGCAGTCAATGGCGCCGCAATCCAACCTATCAATGTTGGACTGGGACGACTCACTGGAGTCCAATGACTAAGTTGTCTACCCGCTCTCCATGCCACTACCCGTCAAAGCCCACCGCCGCCACTGTTCCATTGATTGATGTATCAAACATGGTGTATTCGGATTCATAGCTCCTCAAATAACCATCTGTTTCAGAATTGGCTGAGTAGTGTAGCACGGGCTGTGGATGCGTTGGTATCTCACATACCAGCGTCTACTGTGGTACTACTTAAATCGACTGCCAATCATTCAATGAATCCCCAGCCTGGTGCCATTCTCTCTGCTTTCCCCTGCTCTCTCCTTTTCTTTCTTTCTTTCTCCTCGCTTTCCTTTTTATCTATCTTTCGCTGCCTATCAACATGTTCTCTCTCCATTTTGTCGTAGTCGCAGCCGTGCTGCTTCATCAAGCTACCGCATTGGTCATCCCAGCTGAGGGATCTCTTTATGAGTTAGAACGGCGTGCTATCAACTGCCCCAAGGGTGGAAAGTCTCCATGTGTGTGTGGCGGGCAACTCGGAATCAAGGTCTCTGAGAACAAATGCCCCGATGGGAAGTTCGTGTTCTCGAATCCTAATGACCTCAACAGCGGAACTATGGAGAAGGTTGCCGGTGGTGTGAGTCGTCTGCTTTCTTCTCTCATCGAACCGTTTCTGAATAACGAGATCAACAACAGAGAGCTGCAGGTCTCCAGTGTGGTACGTACCCCTCGAATCTCGAGTTAGAAGGTCAAACATACTAATCTCGGGCGGCCTGACATGTAGATCATGTTGTTGAAGCCCAAATTGTTGCCAAGCAATTTGTCGACGGATCTGACATGTGCAATCACTTCCTCAACGACGCCACAGGCCCAGCCGACTTTAAGGCGTTCAAAGATGTTTTGAACACTGCCAAGGGCGGCAATTTTGTGTTCCTCGACACGACCGTGAACAACGCCAAAGGCAAGTTCATCGCTGGCAAGAGCTTCAACGGAGCGAAGAAGATTGCCGTGAGTCATCGAAGCCGTTCTAATTCTAGTGACTCCTGTAATTGACTGTTTCATGCCAACCCATCTAGCTCGGAGTCGCAAGCTACCTTGAGAAGACCAGATCTGACGCCAAAACAGCCGCTAAAGCTCTTAAAGATGAGATGGACAGGATCGCAACGGCTGATAAAGATGAAAATAAACACTTCGCGTCCTTCAGCGACAGCTTTGTCGCTGACTACGACAAATTGATTGGAACGGCAATTACCGCGTACATTATCTCCTCGTCTATCCTGATACCTGAATTATTACTGATACCCTACCATAACTCAGAGCGGAGAATCGTGCTAAGGCCCTCAAGGCTGTTGCTCCACCTCCACCTAAGCAACCGGCTCCGAAAACGGCTGGGACGAAGAGACCTGCTTCTGATGCTGCGGACGGTGGCTCCCCCACAAAGAAAGCAAAGACGACAACCCAGACGACAGCAAAGACGACAATCCAGACGACAGCTAAGAAGACTGCTACTCCCAAAAAGGCGGCTCCAGCACGGAAGGTTGCCGGAGTGAGAAAGAAAGCAGCGGCCAAAAAGACCGTTGCGGGGAAGAAGAAAAAGAACTGAGGGAAAGGGAGACACTAGCGGAGGAATAGTTAATTATTAGTATCTTATCAGTTAAAGATGTATTGTTAGGTGGTATCTATTACAAAGGATAAGGATACATATGTAAAACCCCTGCGACTTTACTCGAAAAAGTCATCGGTACTTGAGGCGTACTCGTACTCGTCCGCAGAATGAGTCGACAACTCCGAGTCAGGGGGAACATACTCTGAACCTGATGAAGATTCATCGGATTCACCGTCGTCCGCTTCTCCACCGAGCCTTGCCCATCCTCGATAATATCATGACATAGAGAACCGGGATGGGGGGGAGTTCTTCGTTGTAATGTTTGGCGAATTTTTCCCAATCCCAACGATGTTAAAGGTTCAACATGTCATTCCTGTAAGCCACCTTCCCATCCAAAGTAGTGGCAATATTGATAAATCCCAGGTATCGATACTCTGTTCTCCCTTGAGGTATCATGAACGGAAGGTCGACGTGAGCTGCAGTCGAGAGGAGAGCCTTATCGAATACCCGGATGTTCTTCAACGACGGAAACTTAGTCTCATCGATTTCGAGAGTGATTCCCTCACTCTCCTCTCTTCTGGCATTCTCTCCCGTAACACTACATGCACCCCATATATCGATATACTCCAAAGTTGGATGTGCACCCGGAGCAGGATCGTTGAAAAGACGTGCGTCGACCACTAGGTGCTCCAACTTGGGAACTCTCTCAAGAATACTGGCAATGGAGTTGCCACATTCCTGGAAAACGAACATACAGAGGCAACTAAGTTGACTTCCGTTGGCCTCTATGAGTGGAATCCAGTCGGACACTGAGCAGAGGTCTACAATCCTGGCGTCGACGGACCGAGGAGCCCATGAAAGCGTCAACGACTCGAGTTTTGGCGTCTTGAACGATCTGGCAAATTCGACGCTTCGAACGTGATCAGCATCAGCCTCGTTCTGGTAGAAATGACATCGAAACCACTTTAGAACAGGGCCATTCGAGGCCTTGGGCGGATAGTGCTGGGGTCACGGCTCCGGGGGCGACCCATAATTCGAGGACTTCCAGCGAATGAGAACAACAAGGAAAGTAGTCGAAGAGGTAGTGTAGTGCGTCTGAGCCCAGACACAGCTCTCGTAAGTGGAAATTGCTTGGGAAGAGAGCACTCGGGAGTACGGGTGAATAAATCAGCTCTATATCCGAGGAGACGATGGGCCCGCTCCAACCCGGCGCGATGGGAAAGAAAGAAAGCCTTGAGAGATTGGTACAAAGGTGGAATATCCGATGGATCACGTTCACGATAATTGCAGATGTCACAAGAACGTGTATAGTGAGGTCCTTGACTAGAAACTGACGACTGGAGTTACCTAACGTCTCTAGACTTTCGATGAACTTCAACGATTGAGTAACGCTCTCTCTGTAGAACATCTCGACAGCGACGTTATACCATCCCTTGCAGACCAAAAGGAGAATCTCCTTCTGCATGATGATCCGCTCGTAAACGTCAACGTGGGGCATAACGGTGGATCCATAGTTCAACAATTTGGAGGGTACGATCATGCAGTCGAAGATTTCCAGCAGTATTCCGTGGGGTATAGGGCGATACCGGCGGCTTAAGGGGTCTTCCATCTCGATATCGATGTCAGAGCTGTCGGTGAGCTACATTCCATAATCAATTATGCGAATGTCAAGGAGAGACATGAAGCTCTCGCCACCCTCGGTTTGATGTCCTGATCATGCAAGACCGTCTGCACTCCAATGGAAGCGTATATTGTCACGGTAGGGCGTGGGCAACCTAAGCCTAAAAACCCCAGTTAGGTACAAGTAGCGGTGGTGGGATGCAGTCACGTACTTTCCAGGATAAAATGTATTGATTCGTCGTCCAAAGATAAATGAACCACCTTCCCAGCTACAGCGAGCTGAGGCCACTCCCGACAGCTCGTTTCCAGATCTCCTAGCCTCTCCACGGTACTGGCTAATACCTTGTTTGATGCGATTGGGATGGGCAACTTTGGCTTCAGAGTTCAAAACAAATCAGGGTGGTGATAGGCATCAAAAAGTGATAGCCCATGCACCATAAATGCTCGAAAGAGTCGAAGATCATTGACCCCGCAGCAGATGAAGGTGTTGTCGGGATTCCCGGTATGAATTCCCAGTTCAAGCCTTGAGAGGAGATCAAAAAGAGTATCTCCATAGTTGACGCTTCGAGCAAGGATGCTGATGCGTTGATCTATCCAGAATATATTCAGATTGACGGGATAGCGGGCGAGTAGATCGTCTGACATGAGCGGTCGAGGTTAAAGGGGGCAAACGGGCGCTCGTTGAGATCCGCACCAAAGAGTCCGATTAGCGCTCGTTCTTGTTTTGCCGTTTACTAGGCGCCGACTCCCGCGGCAGGGGCTCACTACTGAGGACGATACGGCCCTATTTGATTGCGAACTAACTATTAGACACCATAGAAGACTGCTGCAAGACACTGTCCGCAATAGAGCCAGATCATGTTGGTATTCGAAGCTAGTTATGCCTGTGTTCAAATGAAGAGGAGGGGGATAGTACATAAACCGGTGGGTGGTTGTGGGCGTTGGGTCGTTTCCGGCAAAGCGGGGCCGTAAAAGTGGTGCATGCGTGGCTTTGCCCATGCGATGCGCGTTGGTCCTTCCTCCATGTCCACCGAGTCAATACTCAGTTACCCCCCTCCCCTCACTTTCCAAAATACTCTGTCGAGTACGAGTACAAATGCCGTTGAGACACCAAGAAGTTGTGTATGTGTATGTACGGATACAGTAGATCGTCAAGATGGATGTCGATGAATGCTAGATACAAAAAAGAACAAGGTATGTGTGTATACAGATAACCGCACAAAGCACCCCCCCCCCCACCTAGACCTCCTCCACACAAACAAACCTCGCATACGGCTCCGCCCCCGGAACCAAAACATGCACAATCTGCTCCCTCGTCTTCGACTTGGGACTAACCCTCTTCCTCGCCAACCCCACCAACTCGTTCCTCACTCCCCAAAACTGCGAAGCCTGCAACTCGTCCATCAACACCGTCACAGGAACCATAGAGACCCCCACCGGGGTTTGTCGATAGTCGAACCGGGCTACCGTTGATCTGTCCGTACCGATGGCGATGGGGGGGAGCTTTCGTCGAACGAGGAATCGAATAAAGGCGATATCGAGGTGTGAGGGACGTTGGGAGTCACCTGTACGGCTCGGACGTTCGGAGTGAACGACTTTGCAGGCTTCGCGGTGTCCGTCGAGCCAATCCCCTTGTTGGCATTTTCGAGAACAGTATGTGGTGACGTTGCACCCTGAACAACGTTTTACTTTCTTTCGACCTGATATGGATTTGGACTTTTTTCGAGCACACTAGATGGTAATGGTAATGAGGTTCCAAGACATATCTAATGCATATAGAAGCTGAAAACTCACCTTTCTGTACACACAACACTGTGCCGACAACGGACCAAACCGTTCATCAGCGTCAAACTCGTTCAGAGCACTCTTCATCCCCATCGCCTCCCTCTCTAGATCCCGAAGCGCCTTCCAAAACTTTCCCTTATCCTCTGCCTCTGCCTCTGCCTTCCACAACCCTGCATCCTTAACAGACTGGATCTCCCTAACAACCCGGTTCAGCACCGAACGATAGATCAAAAACGGTCTGAACGCATTAACCAGCGTCCCCATCGGCTCCTCCAAATCCGGTTTAGGATTCTCCGCCAACAAAATCGGGTGATTCGAAAGACCTAAAAGCTTAACCATCGAAAGAATAACACGCCCATCCAACGCCTGCGACACCCAAGAGAACCCATCCCCAAACGCCTGCTCGAGGTAATCACAGCAGTAAATCAAACAAGGGCAAGCTACCTCGAGATCGCCCTCGCGTATCGAGTTTCGTTTGGCGGCGATACGAGAGAGAGCGTGGGTGATCCATCTGACGATGTTCGTCGCTCGTAACGGTCGATTCAGCTCGGGTGCGTAGGCGAGACAGTGGGTGATAAAACCCATACACGAGTCGAGGGTCCAAGTGTCGATGTAAGAGTTGCCGCATTCGGTTTGAATCATACGAGTGATTAGACGGGGGATGTTGTGTTGTTTCCGCAAGTAGGCGATGGAGGAACGGAATTGGAGGAGGGATTCGCGGCATTCGATGACTTTGGATAGTTCGGACCACATGGTTTCGAATGCTGGGTGGGAGGTTTGGGCGAGGTGGAGGACGACGGTTAGGATTGTGGGGATGAAGGTGGGGGTTTGGGCGCATGCGGAGTCGGGGTGGGAGGTGTGTTGGAGTAGTCGAGAGACGCTGCATGAGCCGAAGATGAGGAGTTCGCGGAATTCGACGCCTGAGGGGGTGGTGGGCGATCCGTCCAAGACGAAGGACTTTAAGAGTGCGATTGTCCATGAGGTGATGAGGGGCCAGAGTTTTTGGAGCATGCTGAACTGGTTTAACATGGCTGGAATTTGCTGTCGAATGGGCCCAGCAACTGTCGTGATCGCTGACAGGACTTGGCGTGCTTCTTCGCTGGGATGGGACGGGTCCATTGATGAACTTGGTGGAACTTTGAGCGAGAGAACCGCAATGATTTTGTTTGGGTCGATTTCTCTCGAACCGTAGACGACCTTGAGCATTCTCAAACGGTATTGGCGTGCATCGGAGGCCTGTCTCAGATCGTCAGAAAAATCAAGATCAATGATCGCAAAAAACCAACGATTACTCACCGCGACCCCTTCGTGCTGTGGGCAACACTGCATCGTGTTCTAGACGAGCCGATTTGTCTTCTCTGGTGGTCGACGATATAAATACTGTGAAATGAAGCTGATCGGCCAAATCGTCGTAGGAGCAAGGAATAGTGCAATCAGGGAATCATCATGGTCGTTGCGGTTGAAGCGGAGCACGAACGTGACTCAAGACAGAAAACGTGAAACGGTCACGCTGTGACAGACGCGTCTTAGCCATAGATATCTGTGTAAAATACAAATCATTCTGTAGAGCCAAAGCTCGAGGAAGTTAGCCTTGAGTTGAAACTCGATATAACCAACTCGTACTAAGTTGTCCGTGAATTCCTTCGTGCTGTGAGAAACTCTCTATCGACCGGATTTTGGCAGGTAAAATCAATCTATTTCTTGTGTAATCAGTTAAGGCTCAGAGTAAAGCAGGAACGTACCAAAATTTGCGAGGTCAAAAAATCATCGTGTTGGTTGCAGTTGAAGCCGAACTTGGTTCCCACTCCTTGCCTGACATAACGATGTTCGCGCTCAACGCCCACAATCATGGCACCCATTGCGATTCAGCGCATGCTTTCAATTTGCCAGGAACGACTACATGAGCTGCAGATGACGTCTTTGAAACCTCAATGGATTCTGGGAGGGAGGGACGACACGCTATCTTTACACTACATCGGACTCGGCCTACCAGACGCCTCTAGTATCCCCCGACCTCACTCGCTTTACGAATTAGAGACGAATGAGTTGCGCTTCTGATGGTACCGAAACCTCAAGGGCATCTAGGATGTGCAGTATCACCGTCGGACGTCCCACCCAGTAGCCCACCTGTGCGCTTGAGCTCTCTACCAGCTACCAACTCTACCGTTTCCTCGCCCTATACGTCTCCGGTTTTTTGACTCCAATGACTCCGTCTACCACTTCGAGCTAATTGTCTGCCACCCCTTATTCAAGGCAATCTCGCACAACACCCGTACCCTTCAACCATTCCTCCCTCCTTCTCCTTTCTCTTACAGTACAAATCATAGCACGTCCTCAAGCACACGAGTGAATGATAGGTATTAGGCCCCCTCGTCTCAGAATTACAGTGAGTTCCGAACCGCATACCTTATATCTACTCACTGACATCCCGATAGGGGTCGTGATGCCGAGAAGGGGCATCCTCGAGGAACGTAGAGTGAGTTCTTCCGGCCGTTGATTGAAATTTTGAAATCAGCATGTTCATGTTCAGTTGTTTCGGCGCAATGATCATTCCAGTAACTCACGTTGCAAGTAGAGTCAGACCAGTGAACACGAACGTCAACATTCATCAAGCAGTACGGTCTCAACCACAACTACCATACCATACGAGAATTCTATCTCAAATCTTCGTTTTCGCGAAAAACAGGCAACACTTTGAATTTATGGACGGTGGGAGGGGGGACGTGAGGCCTTCAACAGAGACACCTAGACTTATCCACTGGTCATGTCAGGCAGTGGCGCCACGTCTCCCTTGGTATTACACGGCGACTGTGGAATACGGTCAAAGTCGTCCCCCAAACTGCTCACACAGGCACTACTTACTCTCCGAAAGAGTACCGTGCTATGAGCAACAATCCATCGTGTTCTGGACGAGCGGATTTGTATTCTCTGGTGATCGACAATACGATATGAATACTGTGAGATAAAACCTGATCAGCCAAATCGTCGTCCGTTCAAGAGCAAGACGGTAACGAATCAGAATAGTGAAATCGATAAAATCATTGTGATAGTCGTGGTTGAAGCGGAGCTTGATTCTCATGCTCATCAGGTATCCTGTTTGAGGCGGACAACGATGTTGTGCGCAACGCCCATAATCACCCAATCGTATTTCCTGTCCCCACGCTAGTAACATCAAGCTTTCTCGGATACTTGGTTTCAAATAGCAACATGTTGCTTGACCTAGAACGAGCTGACAACGAATCAGCGTCCCAAACGAAATTGATGGAAAGAATGATAACGGACGGTGATGGGAGTAAAAGTAGCGTATATTGGCCATAGAGCCCTTCTTCGCTCGTTTGGGCGGTACCGCCCCGCGGCTTGGATGAGGAAAGAACTACATGGGAAGATTAACCTCAGTCAGCGCACGTTATCATCAGAGAGGGAAACCACCTTGCACAAAAGATCCAAAAGCATAAAAACAAGCGACGTCCTCCCTCGCACCCACCCTTCTCCTGTATGAAATACCTCTCCGGATACCATATACGGTTCGTAACAGGGGCACGCCACACCAGCTATACGAGGAATAGAGAGGGGACTCCTGAACCGATATAGTACCGGGAGAGTGAGGCTCGCAAGGCATAGCTCGCTATCTCCCGTGAGCCTGCCATGATGATCGCCCAGCAGAATGGTTCTCGCGATAGTGAATGGGTGGAGAGTGAAGGTTGAGAGGCGGAATAGGGAGGGCTAAGTTTGGGGAGTAAAGTCGGAGGTCGTCAAGTTCTGTGGGAAAATATTATAGGCATCTATCTTTCTTGCTTTCAGAGACAGTTTTGAATGATTCAACCATTTCATCGTGTCGCACAATTGAACAATACTTGTCAGAGAAAGGCAACTCAAAGATAGCTATAACTACGTTGGCATATCTGCCTTGTGTTGTCGTTTCATTGAGAACGTATAGTACAGGGGCTCGATTAAACTTGCTCCAAAGGATCTCCTCGGATGTTCCACTCAGCGGTCTTTGCACGGTAGTTGAACTGCGGGAAATCGGGTTCACCAAAAGCTGAGGCGTCAACTGTCGCCGGAAGACACTGGCGGATACTGGTCAAGTTTCAGTTGCGTTACTAAACCACGAGAAGCGACCACAAAACTTACACAAACTGAGGGAATGCACCGGGAGGCAACATGATCTGGTTTCCAATATTGGGGTTTCCGGGGTTTTTTTGGTCCACTGAAGTGGTGAGGTATCAGCGCGTTGCGCTAGAAATGACAAGGGATAAAGAAAAGAAAACTCACAAGCACTGAACCTCAAAGTGTTCTTCGGGTTCATTCCAGCACTCTTGATCCTGTCTTCCTGCTTTTTAAGACCCTCAGGATTGTTTCCCTGCCCAGGGATCGGTCTAGCAATCTCCCTGACTGGGATCCACACCTTGCTCACAGTCGAACGGAAAGTTGAAGATACCTTAGCTTCGACTTTGCATACGACACCCAGATCGGCGCCTGGTGCCAGTGAGCATCCCCCTGTGGTGGCTTGGGTTTTACGATTGTTAGCAGAGGTAAGACCAAAGCTTTTTGCACTATGGAAGGGAGGACCAACTTGAGGAAAGCTCTTCTGGAATGAGGGGGGGTCGAAAGAAAAATACGTACGTAAGGAAATCATCGGTAATGTACAATCCGCCACCAAGCTCGCCATCGTTTCCGTTAAACTGGAAGCTGTAGTACACTATCAGTACCAGGGTGGAACGGGGCCGTCAACTGCAACTCACAGAACTGGGATCTGACCGTTTTTCTTTTGGGATGCTTGCTGGTACAGGTGTCCGTTTGCCTTTTGGAAAAGCAGTCATAAGTTGCTGGTAGGACACAGAAAGTAGTGAAGAGGACGCACCCCATTTGTTCCATGGAAGCCAACAAACTCATATTTATCTCTGCGGAAAAGACCCTTGAAGTCGGAATCATCAAATTCTCGAGTCTTCTTCTTTCCACTAGTGCCGGGAGAACTGGTCCTTGAGCTTGCTCCAGATGGAGGTGGACTGTCGGCATTGAGTGGACAGCTTGACGGGGTTGGCTTGGTGGCAGAGGTGCTGTTTGGCAGAGGTGTAGTCTTGGTGGGAGACTTGCTGGTGGCTGATGTCTTCGACCCTAACCCTGAAGAAGTTGTCTTCTTTGTGCCTAAGCCTGACGTTGCATTGTTGACAGCCGGGGAAGTAGTGACCTTTTGTATGGGAGTAGTGACCTTTGTTGCGGGGGGAGTGACTTGTTTCGCGGGGGGAGTGACTTGTTTTGTGGGGGTAGCAACCTTTTTTGTGGGGGTAGTGACCTTTTTTGTGGAGGTAGTGACCTTCTTGGCAGGGGGAGTGACCTTCTTGGTGGGGTTCTTTGCAGGCAATTTAGCGGGAGTCTTTCCCTTGGTCTAAAACTCAATTGTGAGCCTGGCAAAGGTAGCTGAAAAGATTGAAGAATTACCTTTGCTGGTGCAGGGAGGGTGAGCACCACATCCGAGAAGCAAAGGAAAATGATCAAAAGGGCAAGAAGGGAGAAATTTGAAGAGTGCATGATGAATCTTGACCAAAGGAGAGATGAGCAAGAAAGAGAGGTGATGACACAAAGATAGAAAAAATGAAAAAAGAGGAGAAGAGTCCAAGTCCTCTCCTAGGAAGGAAGAAAAGAATGAAACAAAAACAATTGAGCAGACCAAGCTGGACTCTGAGAAACCACTGATACAAGGTCTTGTCTTTTATAGCCTCCCAGCAGCTCCCTGTTCCAAATCTGCCCAGTTTACATATGCCAGCAATACTCTGTGATCCCCATATCATTCTATGATGTTTCATATCATTCTTTTCTTGACAATCATTACCTGTGTTTCTTTGGATCAGATCCATAGATACATCATTTATCTCGTTAGAGTTTGTTCCTATGATCATTGTACAGCTTAGTTCTGTTGCATATGCTCATGGTCACTTGTAGGCAGTTCCCAAGCTTGTTTATCTTGTCTATACCACTTGCCTAGCTTGTGCTGTGTTGAGAATGTACTTGCTCAATCCCAGTCAGAAATCCATGGACCAAATCAAACCATCCAGGACCAGTCTAATATAATCCATAATCATCCCAAATGGTCCAGAATCATCAGGGAGCGGGAAGGCTTGTGGGCTATCTGAGACAATATCAGACAATTTAGGATGTTTAGAGTTGAACAGGATTGTTGGGAGACCTAGAAACGAGTTGCCGGGAGTAGCCTCAACTTGCCGTGGTTGAACTGGGGGCAAGTCCAAAGGTTTTTCATTGACCTTTGGATGACGAATCAATACACATTATCTTAGCAAATCGGGTTTAGAATTCCCCGCCAACAAAATCGGGTGGTTCGAAAGACCAAGAAGCTTGACCATCGAAAGAACCACACACCCATCTAACGCCTGCGACACCCAAAAAAACCCATCCCCAAACGCCTGTTTGAGGTAATCACAGCAATAGATCAAACAAGGGCAAGCTACCTCG
>JANHQD010001847.1:0-24136 GCA_024721195.1 Marasmius sp. AFHP31
CAAGGCCCCAAATATACGCTTCGATTGCGCTTCCAGGCCTGGATACAGAAGAGTCGAACCACTGCCCTACCATACTCCCCGTAATACTTCGCGATTATTGAGGGTCAGTTTGGTACGATAGAAATGAGAAAGTCTCGATGCAAGACTTTATAACTACTCTCAGAGGTAGTCACCTGTATGAGAGCATCTCTTACGAGATTATTCGGGTGGGATGAAGAAAGTTATGGGCGCTTGTAGGCGCTGTAGGCGCTGTATGGGAAGGCGTGGTGGGTACTCTGGACTTCTTGGCTCAGAGTACCCGGTCAGTAGGTTTGATAAGCACTTTCACTTTGGGGATTCCAATACGCGCTCTCCGGGTATGGTGAGTCAAATGAGATTCTTCACAGATACATGAATTATTACTTGAGTCAGGCTATCTCACAGTCACGATTGTAGAGACCTCGAGATATTCGTTAAGTACGACGGATAAGGAGCCCAAGACGAGTTTGTTCATCCTCTGATTACACCAGGTCGTCAGCATTCTCGAGTCCAGACCGAGTATTCGTTGGAAAGGACTGACCTTTACTACCTAAACGGCCTTGCTACCAGCACCACGGCTGCTGCAGCACTCGACCATCTTTCCGGTGTCAACGGCATTGTCCGCGGGACCTCCGTAGCCCATGCATTCCTTAGAGAGCTCGTTGAAGTATGCTTTTTGCTTGACAGCTGCACAACAGTCCTTGGTGACTTGGTAGTTTGTTCCTCCGGATCCATCCTTGTTGTTGGTACATATCTCGGGGCCACCTGAGGAAATAGGAGAGTATTAGATAAAGTTGACATACAGCTGGACTGAGTAGAGACGTACCAGCGAGTACAGAGGCAGCGAGAGAAGCGACGATGGCGACGATGGCAACAGAGGTACGCATGATGTTAAAGAGATGATTTCTCTGAGAGATGTGGGACTGGGGAGTGTGGTTGTTTCTGGGGATCTGGTAGACTTTGAACCACGCTTATATACCTTTTCACCCGGAGAGTGGCAGGGGGTACGAAGAACACGTTCACTGACCCCATTTCGACCGCCTATTTCTCCGTGTTGTACGCTCCCCAAACTGTATGAACCTCGACGAGTAACCTGGTGTTTCAAAACACGAGATCATGGCTCTCAGTGATCGTAATATGAACAAAAGAGAGCATAAGAATTTAACCTCCCTTCGCGAGCGCGAGGAAGACATCGACAGTGGAGCTGTGGCGATGGAAACCACGGGAGTTCATTAAAGGAACCCCTAACTCATTCCGGTGTGGGTGGAGACCGTACTGGAGTGTATCGAGGTTTGGGCGTCCAACATCAAATGATGGTGACAAAAATAGTTCAAGGACGACGCACCCTGCTCGAGCCTCGAGGCAGAACCATATTTAGTACGGCCACAGATCGCACACATACTTTGAACAGCGAGGTTGGTAGGTTCCAAGTCAGGTCTGAAAAGGCTAGCCAGCTGATCAAATTCGTCTCAAGGCCACTTCGTGGTTGCGCCGCCCATCTTAAGGTTAGGGATCGTAGTCAACGAAGGATCACTGCACGACCAGCACACATCCCAATCCTTGCCGCCCACCGGACATCATGAGTAAGCGGAATTTGTGAAACTGGTAAAAAGGAGACCAATTCTCTGACCCCATGGGGCTCTGGCGGTTCAACGTTCAGCTTTGATACCAGAAGGGGAGCTTCCAGCATTCAAACCGTCGGGAGTGACGTACTGCTTCGATTACATATTTCACTACGCATGCGGTACTAGTGATTACCTGGTAAATATGAGTCTCGGTTCAGATATATCCGCTTATGAAGGCCCCAGAAGCAGCTCATATCAGACTGCGCGCGGAGGCCGCACGACGGTCGGAAGTTTTCGTGAGTTGGAGAGCCTGTGGGTGCGTGGGTGCACTGCATGAAGGTGGTGCGGGGTATCTTCGTTGAACTTTCGAGTACGACTTTACTGGAGGACAGTACCGTCGGGACTCAACGTCTTGGAATGTACAGTTTGGAACATCTCATCTCGGATTTAGTCACTACGGAGTCGAGTGGTATTGACGTATCATTTGGTTTGAGCCGAAAATAGAGTACAATTTTAGAATCATTAACTGTACAACCAGTACAAAGGAGACCTGACATGAGTAACCTGAACACAAGTAGGGTACATCAACATCAGCCTCCATTTGAACCAGACCGAAGGTGTCACTACTTACCTTGGGCTTAATCGCTACCAGCATCACGGCTGTTGCAGCACTTGACCATCCTTCCGGTATCGACCGCGTTGTCTATCGAACCTCCATATCCCACGCAGTTATTGGAGCCTCTTCGTCACTGGTAAGCCATTGAGCGATGTCTTGGCCTAAAGAAATATGCATATCTCACCGTCGAGGCAATTTTCTTTTGCAAAGAACAGACCAACGCTGGCCAAGCAATAATAGGCCTTCTGCCGGATCGAAGCGACGGGTAAAACGGGTTCTGTGGATGTGTATTCATTGGGTTTTCGGTGCACGAAGACATTGTGAATTTTATATCATAATTCATGTCGTATACGACTCGGATTGGAGTCGGCAAAGAAAGGAGTGAGGATATGTGAGGCAATATGTATGGACAGTGCCGAAAGGATGTCGAGGCCGAAATCTATTCCTATTCCGCCAGTGCAGTGCTGTGGCTGTCGAAAGGGTAAAACGGGATTGGACTTGATGACAGGGCAGCGCTGGCGGGGTAAGGCTCGATGGTAGGAATTAGGATCGCGACCTGAAACCATCGTTGGAGTGGGCATGTGCAAGGAATGTTGTAGGGAGTTACATCTTTCATTTGGGGATGCAAAGAAACCATATAACGAGAACAAGTCGTAACCGCATTAAGGTTTTAGGACCTTTTAGGTTTGAGGCGGATGTTATTAGTTCATGTTGTCCGCCTCGGTTAATTAATTGTACAAGCGCAACGCTACGGACCACGGTAACCTGGTCATGTGAAGAGAGTAGTGATAGTGAAGGATGAAGCCACAGCAGGCGAGCAGGTAATGTCTCTGGTCAGACCCAGGTCAGATTCTGTGCGATGGTGGATTTGTTGTTCGCCAAAATGAGCTGGAAGACGCCTTCTTACGTGACTCAAACCCTCCAGTCGGGTTGGTCGCAATCCTTAAGCCAAAGCCGTGCCGTACTTTCCCTCATCCCGTGAAAGCGAGTGGTGTCCTCTGGGAATGATAAAAGGCCGTTTCTAGATGACCAAATAAAGCGAAGCTGAATTTATTCTGTAGATGAGATCAGTGGTAGAGTGGCGAATAAGGCTAAGGCCCTGGCCGTTAGAGTAGAAAGTATCGGAAGACGAAGCCGATGAGCAAGACAGAGAGAGCCAACGATACGCAGGTCGTCGTGGGTATCTAGTCGGAAGGGGTCACGCTCGCGGAGTTTTAATTTGATCTCAGACGATGATCTCCCGATTCTCGAGACCCAGTCCTCAATGTTCTCTCATTAAAAACCTTCGGTAGTGCTTCGCTGTCATTTCAAGAGTTTTCTTGCTCCGAATTCAAACTCATCTTCAGCGATTAACCAGGAGAGCTTGTAAATCCATCCTATCTCATTTTCCTGGAGTTCGAGGGACGGTGCTCTATCACTAGTGAGCAAGATCCATTATTCAACATGATTAAGATTGGCTCAATTTGACTTAGAGCCGACTTGGATCAAGGAGTTCGAGGCGGAATGTTGGTTGGTCGGTGGTGTGTACTCCAGCCCACGAAATCAGCGAACGGTCCTCATCCGTATGACAGGTCATGACAGATCGCTATCACGTCAGGGTTTCACAAGTTGGAACGTATCACTCTGCAAGGGAGGATCAGATATGTTCTGCGATTGAAGCTGGAAGAAAACCCGACCTCTCGCCTGCATACCACTGCTGGGCCCCGAAATTTGCACTTGTTTCAAGGAATCGCGAGAAAACGATCATGACTCCCTCCTCTTACCCGAGACGGCACTTTGTCTGGAATCTCTCGTCGTATTCCCTTGTACTCCAAACTTTGTGCACTGATTTTGCTCGACTTAACCCATCCTTTCGCTGAGTGCTTCACAGAACCGAGCCGTTCACGAGATGGAAGACCTGGTAGTATTACCAAGATAGTGGATTGGTTTGGGTGGTCCTAGATGCCTTTTTTAGATGTTTCCGTTCTCCTCCTTCGCAATCTAATGTGCCATCCACAGATTTCGAGGGTAAATATCCACAGAAGAGCTGCGTTATGTTATCATTGTAAATCAACTATATCTCAATCCGGGGGTTGAAAACCAGACACAACACGTTATGATTTATGGTCCAGCCCAGGATTGTCATCCAAGCAGAGAAAGTCCGTCTTTCCCCCGACATCCCAACACGCTTGGCAACGTCATAACTTAACATGACTCTGCCAATATGAAGTCAGAATGGGCCGGCCCAACGTTGCCCATTCATCGAGCCGACTCCCCAAGCCCTACGGCTTGCGACTTCTTCTGATTGATACCTCACTTTGACTCCCTCAACATTTCCCCTGTAAGTGGAGGTTGAACGTTCACCCCAAACATCGTTTCAGACTGTAACTTCACTCACAGCAATCACGGGCATCACTCCACCAGCGGTTCGCTGGTAGGACAAACTCCCGCGTTTCCCGCTCGTTTGTATTCGATACACATAAAGTTTGCAGCAGCGAAAAAAGGAGACTCGATAATAGGCGCCTCGACCCCAATCTCTTACGAACCTTGCTCGGCAATATTTATATATCTCCCGTGACGCCTGATGAATATCCACAGACTCCTGTCCTCAGCTTCAAGTAACTTCTGCTTGGCTAGCGCTGGCAGAGTCGTCGCAAAAGAGGTTGCGTTGAAGGTAAGTTAGACTTTTTCAGGCCAAGAGATCGCTCTATGGCTTACCAGTGACAAAAAGGCTCCAATACATGCACTGGATATGAAGGTCTGATAGACAACGCGGTCGATACCGGAAAAATGGTCGAGTGCTGCAACAGCCCGTGGTGCTAGTAACGATTAAGCCCAAGGTAAGTAGTGACACCTTCGGTCTGGTATAAACGGATACTGATGTCAATATACCCTACTTGCGTTCAGGTTACTCGCATCAGGCGTCCTTTGTACTCGTTGTACAATTAATGATTCTAAAATTGTACTCTATCTTTGGAATGGATTCAATAATCCGTGAATACTACTCGACTCCTTGGTGACTAAGTTCGAGATGAAATGTTACAAACTGCACATTCCAAGGCCTTGAGTCCTGACAGTACTATTTTCAAGTAAAGTCGTACCCAAAAGTTCAACGAAGATAGCCCGCACTGCCTTCATGCAGTGCACCCACACCGACTCTCGAACTCACGAGAACTTCCGACCGGCCTCTGCGCAGTCTAATATGAGCTACTTTTGGGGCCTTCATAAGTGGATATCTTTGACTCAAGGCTCATATTCACCCGGTAACCGCTGTTACGCATACGTAGTGAAATATGTAATCGAAACCTCGGGTTCGTCACTCCCGACGGTTTGAATGCTGGAAGCTCCTCTTTCAGTGTCAGCGTCGGACCGCCAGGCCCCATGGGGTCAGAGAATTGGTCTCCTTTTTACCAGTTTCACAAATTCTGCTTACTCATGATGTCCTGTGAGCGGCAAAGATTGGAATATGTGGTTGCTGGTCGTGTGGTGATCCTTCGTTGACTACGATCCCTAACTTAATTTAGATGGTCGCTGCAACCGCGAAGCGGCCTTGAGATGAATTAAATCAGCGGGGCAGCCTTTTCAGACCTGACATAGAACCTAAAAAACTCACTGTTCAAGGTACTATGTAGGTGATTTCTGGCTGTACTAAGCTCAAACCAAGATAATCCTATCTTGAGCAAGGTACATCGTTCTTGAACTATTTTTGTTACTATCATTTGATGTCGAATGCCGAAACCTCGAGGTCCTTTACACTCCAGTGCGGTCTCCACCCACACCGGAATGAGTCAGGGGTTCTCTTAATGAACTCCCGTGAACTCTATCGCCACAGCTCCACCGTTAATGTCTTCCTCGCGCTCGCGTAGGGAGGTTGAATTTGTATGCTCTCTTTTGTTCATATTACGATTACTGAGAGCTATGATCCTGTGTCTTGAATCACCAGGCCACTCGTCGGGGTCGTACAGTCTGTGGAGCGTACAACATGGCAAAATTATCTGTACCCACTGCCACCCTCCGGGCGAAAAGGTATATAAGCTTGGTTCAAAGTCTACCGTATCTCCAGAAACAACCACGCTCTCCAGTCCCACATCTCTCAGAGAAATCATCTCTTTAACATCATGCGTACTTCTTTTGCCATTGTCGCCATTGTCGCTTCTCTCGCTGCCTCTGTCCTCGCTGGTACGTCCCTACTCAGTCTAGCTGTATGTTGACTCTATCTGACGCTCTTCCATCTCCTCAGGTGGCCCCGAGATCTGTACCAACAACAAGGACGGATCCGGAGGGACTAACTACCAAGTCACCAAGGACTGTTGCGCAGCTGTCAAGCAAAAAGCATACTTCAACGAGCTCTCTAAGGAATGCATGGGCTATGGAGGTCCTCTGGACAATGCCGTCGATACCGGAAAGATGGTCGAGTGCTGCAGCAGCCGTGGTGCTGGTAGCAAGGCCGTTTAAGCTGAAGGTGGGTGCCGTGACTTGAGCAATGCCGGGAGTTTCAACAATTGACACACTCACATAGATCAGCGACCCATGACTACACTCGGCTTGGGCACCTTATACTCCCCATCTACCGAATACTGTAGTGCTACAATTTCCTGATCGTGACTGTAAGACAGCTGAATCCCTTAGTACTGTACTTTTATCGATTTTTCTATTTGATTTCTTGCTTTCATCTGTGTTGACGACTTAGTCGACTGTAAGCCCTGGCTGAATTTATGACCCTGGTGGACTCGGTGTTGTTTCCTGGATGCACCACCTCTATGAGCAGCGCCCCTGAGCGCCCACAAATCAATCGTCCACAATTCCCTCGCACGTTCTGGTGTGTGATAGTTTGCTGGGGAAGTCAATCTTCACCTAAATCTTAGCCACCGCCTACATAAACAGCGCCCACCGGCTGATCATCCGTCATCTTCCCACAAAGTTTGAGGCGGAATATCTCGAAATATGAGTACAGGTGTAGGATCAAGAATAGGTGTTTCAAACGGCCTCCCAACTATGGGACTGAGGCTGATCGTCCTTTATAATATCATCTCCGCCACATGGGGTGGTCTTGCTAAGGTATCCTTTATTCTCAGTGTCGATCTAACACGACAAGAGATTTCTAAGTACGTGGACACCCTCACGTGAGTTGAGAATGAAACTTACCTCTCGGTCAGCTTCAGTCGTCCGACTACAGGTTTGTGTTCTTTGAGGCATCGACACGTGGAAGTTGAGGGCACTTGACCTAATATGACTCCTCGAGGACTCGATCTCATCGCACTCCGCAAAGTCGGTCAGGTGCCTGACGGCTCTACATGCTGCAATCTGAATACAGGGGCTTCGATTTGAATCGCCTTGATCGAAAATGCAGCGACGAGTACCTACCGACGTGACTATCACGGAGGGAACCCACCCGGCAAGGGTGGCAACGGGATCGAGATCCAAGGTACTGAATATCTGGAAGGAATGGGTGGTTAACATACTGAACCGGGGCCAAGAAGTGTAAACCTACAACAGCCATCAAGGAGACGGCAAAGCTGTGGACGTGAGAGCCACCTTTAGTCATTACAGTACGAACATGCGGGCGTATTGAGGAAAAAATACTCACGCGAGGATGAAATACAATAGTCCATCTATCAATAGGATGTTGATCAGTTTAGTACTTTTATCCAGCCGTATGCCGGTTTTGCTGGCCATGAGACACAGGATCAAGAGGTCAAGTATCATTGCATAGATAAAAACCCCCATCACGTAGGTCTTGTCCGCAATCGTTATGACACAACCTATGCCATCCTCCCATCGTGCACCGAAGATGACGATATCGCGTAAAAGGACGCCCCAGTATCCCAATATAAGGAGTGATAGCCCGATCACAACAAGGAGGTTGTGCTTCCAAACCACCATGCTAGCAAATGTATTTAGAGACGGTCAGAGGACGGAGATATATACTCACACTCGCATCGAGAGCATGATATTGGCCGTCCCAATACTTAGGTGACCCATTGTCTGTATCACAGTCCACAAGGTGTTGCATCGAGAGTCAGAGGGCCTGGTGGGACAAGGGTAATGAGCCATCAACTAAAGCCCTAACCTCATGAACTTTACCCTCGGACGCTAAGCACAACTCCACTGTGCATAGTGAGCTCAAAAGTGATATTTGGGGCGGTATCTCGAGCTTACTAGATGATCATACCGACGAGAGTAGCGTAGCGATTCAGAAAATATATGATCTGACTCGAACCCTGTCAGATGAAATACAGTGAAGTGAGCATCGATATCCTTACGAATGGCCACTTGAAGCTTTGTTTTCGAGCGATGATCTTGTAATCGAAGCCAAGAGAAATGAACCATTCCCATCTATGCGACTCAAAAAGAGTGAAAAAGAATGATAAGACCACATGCGAACTTACCCGTAAAGCCCGATCAGTATATAGGTGAATTTCTCGAACGACGCTAGATGAAGGAATGATTAGAATGACGGCCTTGTTTTTTGTGAAGCACAGACAAACCACGTACCGGCATTGCTCCCTATTTCATCAGTATTTGGTCACAGTCTTTTAGTCACTTTTTAGCGCCTTTTTAGCGCCTTTTTTTGCCTTTTTGGTCACTTTTCGGCCCAAAATGCCCAAAAGCCGGGAAGCCGGAAGCCATGTCTGATTTCCCGAAAGTCGGCCTTCCGGAACCCCAAAATAGGCTCCCGGCGAAAGTCACCGGAAGTCCAAAAGTCAAAAGTCCCGACCAAAATCGTACGATAACCTGGATTTATTTCTTGGATGGCATGCAAGATCAAAGCTCGTGTACAAGGTCAGTCCAGAAAATGGGTACTTGGTAGATGAAAGTTGTGGAAAGTCAAGACTTTCTAGCTTTTGGGCTTTTGGCTTTCGGGAATAGCCGAAAAGGCGAAAAAGCCCGAAAGTGATTTGACCCTTTACCGATGTTCGTTCGGGGAGTTCTCTCCAAACGCCATGATCAGAAAACAGAAGGGAGCGTAAAGGGTCGGAGAGCTCACATATGATGCCACGTCTTATATGCCTCTCGAATCTTCGGAGTTTAAGATAGATCCCGTTCATCTCTTGAACCCCTATAATCTAAGGTTCAGTCAAATATAGGATCATTTTTGGAGATATGAGCAGGCGCGTACTAGGACATCGCAAAAACAAAGTCTTCGTTCAATGCATTCGCCCGAATGAAGTCGCATTGCTACCGTACACGTTCAAGTGGGTAGTGGCTTGTGATGATCCATCAGCATACTGCTCTCCCTCACGGCTTTCGTTTCCAGATATGATGACAATAAGAGTGCTCTTGAGGTCCCATGTTGTACTGCAGCTGTTGATCTCACTGATCAAAGCTGAACTTTTGGCAAAGGTTTCGGCGACCTGAAACTAGAAAGAGAGTTGTACATGGGTCATGATTTGACGATAGTTGCTGGAAGGGAATCAATCAGGACAACTACACGATTGTGATTCGTTGAGTGCCATCTTCATCAGATTCTGCGCCACTTGATATCGTGCCGGCGATGCACGATCTGGATGCCAGCAACGTGCGGCTGTGGAGTCGGTGAAATCCGGGTGCCGAAACTGATCAGACCGCGAGTGTGCGTACAGCAAGTGCCAGGTGATCATTGCTAACATCACATACGGAATCTAAACGATGTACAAGAGGGTAGTGAGTATCATTGTAATGGTATCAATGTCTTCTTGATTGATCAACGATAAAGACTGACCGTCGCACTGTTGAGCGGGAGTGCACAAGAACTTTGCCACAAGCTTTTTGAACACTGGCTGGCCTGAGCTGGGGAGAGTGAAGCTGTCATCGATGAGTATGGTTATTAACAAACCGTCTTATGATTTGTTTCTACTCATGCTCGGATGTTCGGATGTTCGGATTTTCGGATTCAATCGCTGGTTTCAACACAGCCACCCAGTTCGGGATGCCCGTCCGCCTGGCCGAAGGCCGAGCGACGTGCGGCATGCCGGCTTCCGACCAACTCAGCAAAGAAACTGATCTTGAAGCCTCTGAGCATTGGGGAAGGCAGACAACCCGCCGCTTGTACTCGACCCGCGCCCGTCATGTATGATGGTAAGCTCAGGTCAAGGTTGTCAGCACTGCCACCAGTGGGTTCTCTTGGCCAGGAACCACTACCAACTAATACATCAATATCAACTTTTCCGACGTTTGACCTTATTATACTCTGACCGACAAACAGACATTTTCGTCTCCCCACTACCCGGTCATAGTCCGTCGCAGCCGAGAGCGAGAATCCATGGCGCTCGGACAATGCATCGACGATCTTTGCTTGGCATTTCAACTGAACTCGAATGTTACTGCCTCGGGTCTGTATGTGCCATCGAATCTCCGGCATACGGTGGATGCTTTGAGTGGTCTGGATCCCGATCCTCCATTGTGTAACCCTTCCAGTCCTTCCCAGCCTTACCATCATACAATTTCCATATTGGGTGGCATGTGACCTCGTCTGACCTTGACCCATACCCGAATAGAAGCAGCTGTCATCGATGTGCCATTCGCGTTCTGATGAGCCTTCATATCTATTCGTTTCTCAGTATCTTCTCATGTCGTCGTGTCGATCCTTGTGCATTGTGTGGATGGAATCCGAATTATGAGGTTCCTTGGCGACCTCTGGGCATCGATCGGCCCTAACACAATGACACTCTCAATGTTGGGAGCCTTCACCCTCCTTCACCCTGGTCGAACCGAGTCTTCGAAACTCGAAACTATTACGGAAACGTCAAGGGGCGTATAAAACTCTCGTACGTCTCACCGTTGCTCGTTTTCAGACCCCTTCTTCACCATGACGATCCCTACAGATATTTCCCATATCGACGCCCTACTGGAGCTTATCCACTCTGCTACGCATGACGCGGTGGCGGAGTATCGCAAAACTGGGTGTGGTGTACCGTCCCCCGATGACTCCTCGCCTCACCCTCTTGACTCTGCCCCGGATGCTTTGGCACTGAAGAAGGCCATTCGGGTGCTAGAGGGCGCGTGTGAACGCCTCTGCACTACACTGGCTCAACCGATGCACACAATCATTAACGTGAGTTTTGTTCCTCGAGGATTTTTCGTCGTTGCTGTCAAAGCTGACACCCGGTCTTCAGCGAAGCATGCCTTACGAAGCTCCGTGTATGAGGCTCGTTGTCGAGAGGAAAATACCTGACTTGCTGGAAGGATTTCCCGAAGGCTTGCATATTGAAAATATTGCGGCACAGACTTCCCTGGATGCTCGAAAACTCAGACAGGTTTTACGTCTCCTTTCCACTCGGGGATGTTTCAAAGAAGGTGCGTGTTATCTTTGTTGCTCTGAGTTACTGCCTCACAAACTTGCGGGACACTTCTCTCCGCTGAATAGTGGGAGAAGACGTTTTTGCGAATAATCGGCTGTCCTTGACGTTGCTTTCGTCGAACCCTGTGTCGGCGACTGTCTTGTTGTTCACTGGGGAGTGCTTAAAGGCCAACAATATCATTCCTGAGGCATTCACCGATCCGGAATACGGGACAAGTACTGCTGTCAACAAGACAGCTTTCTCGTATTCGGTTCGAGGAGAGACGGAGAAAACTGGATTATTCGAGTGGTACCAAGTGCATGTGGGTCAAGCCATCTTAACCTCATCTATCACGGGATGACCCTAACTATCTGTTCATTGTACGTTCATTATCAAGCCGGAGATCGGACAGGTACGTACATTTATCTTATCTTGGTCCCTCAACGAACGTTTGGACTGATCAGATTATGGTTATTGGTAGCGTTTCAATACGGCCATGATAGGAATAAGTGCGACCATAGGGGCGACGGCGGTCGTGGATAGTCAGTCAATCTACACTCACTCAGGTCCAAGCACAAGGTCTCACCATTTTTATCTCAGAATTCCCGTGGGCGACAATGCCTCGAAGTACGACCTTTTGTGATATCGGATCTGGCGTTGGGACCGTACCTCTCGCAATCGCCAAAGCCCACCCACACCTATCTATTACTCTTCAGGACCTTCCTGAGCCGTTAGGTCAAGCGAAGCGTGTACGTAACATTGAGCCATACCGACAAATTCCAACGCTCACAATTCTTTAGTTATGGGTCAAGGAGCTGCCAGAGGCGTCAGACACCGAACGTGTCAAGTTCATACCCATAAACTTTCTACAGCAAGCACCTGTTGCGGGTCAAGATATCTATTACGTTCGTCACACACGCACCTTTTCCCGGAATAACTCTATAGGATCTAATCTTGTATCTACCATTTGCAGATGAAGCATATCATACACGATTGGCCAGACTCGGAGGCTGTCACCATCCTCCGGAATGTGGCAAACGCTATGACATCGCAAAGCCGTTTTTTTATCCGTCGGTCAACTCCTGAAAGTTTTAAGACGCACAGCTTATCTTTTTTGCAGACGATATTGCCTTACAACATGTGTACTCGGGAACTAATCCTATTAACTCGACCGTTATTGGGCTCGAAAGAGTATGTCCTATCTTCGTTCTATCGTGTGGTTCTGTTGACTCGTCCTTGCAAATACAGGCACCCACGCCGCTACTTCCCAATTACGGCACCGGGAACGTTCGGCATTATAACCTGAACATAGTGAGTAAAATTCCTCTCGGGTCGCCAACAGCATACTGATGGGCTCTCAGAACATGGTAGCAATGTTCAACGGCCAGGAAAGAACATGCGAGGAGTATGCAGCGCTTGGGTTGGTCCATGATTGATTAGCATTAGATTCGAGTGGCTGAACATGTCTATTTAAACTTTCTAGAGCGGAAGTTGGTCTCAAACTCGTCAAAGTTTGGGACTTCGCGGAGACGTATATGCTTGAGTTTCGCTTGATTTGATGTTATTAATTTTTTCTTGAATCTATAACGCCTGTATATTGTCGATTTAGCTGCTCTCGGCACAACAGAGAGACTCTGCCAGCGTGGTCTTCACAGCGTGACCAACACAGGCCCGCGCAACATGTGTCTGGATATCTTCGTCCATAATAGGTACTTTATCTTTCATTGGCCATGGTCCACCTGCTGGTGCCACCCTCACGGCATCCCGCAGATTCGGTTCGGAGTTGGCCGGGCGGAGTCGACCACGTGGCATCCTCCCTGCGATTCCAGTCTCACAATCACCAGTGACTCAGCTTCGCTTCAAACCTCCTTAAACTCAATGTCAAGGTTGTCAAGCCTGGGTTGGTATGAACATGATGGAAATGAGGCATGGTGGCAATCGGGGTCAGCTCAAAGGTCATTCTCTGGGGCAGAAGTGAGGCAACGGTGAGCAATTGATGTTTTTATATCCCGATTTTGGGAGTTTTCATCGTCTTCACACATACCTAGAAATCGTTAGCATAACTCATATCCCCAGCAAGCAGCGAAGCAGGCTTCGCAAAGAAAGCCTGTAATTTTTATGCTCCTATCCGGAGAATACAAACTCGAATTGATGGAGCTTCGTACATCACGAAGAAGGATTGAAATGGGACTACCAGATGAAGAACTGTGGAGGAAACATAAGCATTGCAACTTGCATTGTCCGAAACCACTGGCCCCTCGACCCATTACTCTCGGCCCTTGCTTCCAACTTCATGAGGATCAAATTCAGAACAAAAAGTCAAGCGTGTTTCGGTCTCTTCGATGACCAGCTGCATTCAATCTTTGAAGGCGTCGACGAAATTCGAACTTCAAAGGGCCTTCGATATCTCAAAGGCGTAGAACCTGTGGTTTAATCGTGGTCTGTGGTAAAATGGGAAAGAGGGGCAACTGTCTCGGTGTTGTTAAGGTTTCAAGAGTGACATTACTAATTTACCAATGACACCTATATTTCCGGAGACTACATTCACATTCTCCGTATCTGGGCTCACTCTTTTGTCGGTGCACCAGCGGGGCATGATGCCGGAAGTCGGGTGGATGGGGTGGCAGTCGGAGGTGATGACAGATGTACGGGCGATGATTAGCTTGTCCCGTTCAGACTGCTTTGTTCATGGCTTGGTTACGGAATGGCATAGGCTGCAGAGCCAAAGAGACTCCCCACTATCCCTATTGATTCCGGTGGTTCCGCATCATGGTCGGCGCCCGACGTTGGGTATACATTCTTCAAGCAGGTCTACGAGCTCGCACGACGGTTATTTGGTAAGTCTTTGACGCACACTCACCTCGTCTGTCGTACTAACGCCTCCCAAACGGAATACTCACACTCGGCGGAGTTTTGATCTTGCATACATCTCTCTCCAGAACCCATCAAGCCGAAAAACCATGCAGGAGAAAGGGAAAGACCCCCGGCGTTGAAGTGGACGAACAATGGGATCTGGAATGTAAGAGTCAGTTGCGTGGGAGTCGGGATGATCCATACAGCTGCTCCCCTGATCGTTTGGATTGATTGACATTTTGATCTTTTCACTTGGGGCTTGTTCCGAAGGCGTATTCACTTCGGTACCTGTTGGTGCGTACTGTAGAAAAACAATCAATTCGTATGGCCTGTGACCAGTGACCGGTTCATACGAAATTGGGAATTCGTATGAACACGCCGTGACGTGTGATGCGGCGAAAAAAAATTCGAATATCCAGGTCCGAAAAGCCAAATTTGGAATGCTCGGAGGTGTCACAGGGTGGGGCAATTTGAATGGACCCCCTGTGACCTAGTGACCATACGAAAATATTTCGAAAATTTTTGACCTTGTGACGTGTGACCGACGAATTGATTGTTTTTCTACAGTACTCAGTACTCGGCGTTTCTTGTCTTCTGAACAACTTCTGGAAACTAAGACTCGCGTGGTACAGCGAAAGCTGTATATCCTTACACTTTATAGCTTGAATAGGACATACCTGCGTAGCGTACTTACCACACGGCGCAACCATAATCGACGCCTTTGGTAATAAGTATCGGTGAATATGGCCCGTCAATCAACAAAAACACGTCGGGACACATTGTACGTTCAAGTCTTCGTTTCCATTGGCACTCCAGTGTAAGGGTCATGATTTCTGGGCACGAATCCAGTCGTGGAAGGTAGGAAGTGACGCGGAGATGAGGGGATCAATGGCAGAAATAATGAATAGCCGTTAGTGTTGTGCGGGCTCGGGCTGGGCTCAAAGCCTCGGGCTTGGGCTCGGCTTGAGGGGCTCGGGCTCACCAATATCAAAGCCCGAGCCCTGAGCCCAAGCTCAAGGTTTGAGCCCTGTTAGGGTTAGGGTAGCTCGGCCGTTTCCGATACACGTTTTCATTCCAGCTAGGGCATCTTCCCTCCTCAGCCGTTTACCATTATCATGGTCGTCTGAGGAGGTAAGCCCGTCTCATTTATCATGTACCTACAGCATACTTACGATACACTATAGCCTTACTCACTCGTGTCGTACTGCAGGTGCCAGGTGCATCAGGTTATGGGCAATTAAACAACATCTTGCTCTGCATACATCGCGAAGACCATCAAGACGCTAGGCTCGCGTCGTCTAATCATTTCATATACCTTTCCCCACCGATAATATCAAATTCCATCGATCTCCCATCTGCTTTGTCCCGCGGGACCATTTCTCCACTCTGATCTCTCTGATCTCGACAACTCTCCGCCGGGTTCCTAGCTTGCGCCACGATACGAGATTTTGGACGCGTCCACATGTCGACAGGTCAACAGAATCGTCCCCTACCTCCACATGGAGGGCAACAGCTGCCTCATCCTCTGCCACGAAGTACCGGGTTTGTCTTGCCTACCTATCCTTCAAATCCCCAACTTTTTCATCCACCGGTTACTGCTCGTCCTCCTACCATTCCTTTTCCAATTTCTTCGAATGTTCCTTCTCATGTTACCCGTACTCCGATCTCGCCCACTCAAGGTGGAATACCGCGAGATTATGGTCGAAATGTTCCTTTTACCCCGCATATACCTGGTTTTTCTCATTCAAACTCTTCGCATTATAATCTTCACGAGTTGGCTAATGGCCAACAAACACGTACGCCTCAGAATGATTTCACGAACTTAGGAACTGCGTTCCGACAGATTCGCGCGGTGAGTGGGCCAAACTCTCGTCACCAACCTTTACCTCCTGTTCCGGCTCAATCTCTTGTTCCAATGAATTCTCTTTTTAATTCAACTGTTACTCCATTTCATTCTCTTAATACGAATACACAACAACCATTTCAACTTTCACTGAATCTTTTTGAGACTGCTCATCTTCCCACCTCTCAACCTGATCTGGGCAATGATGACGAATCATCTGTTCAGGGTGGTAATGAGGAAGAGAGAGCACACCAGGACGTTGAACATGACCCGTCTGGGTCTCACGAACTGGGAAATGCTGAAGATGATGCGGATGGACACCGACGAGAGCGATCTGCTCACCGTAGGGATACTCCTCCGCACAGGTCTCGAAACCGATACGTTACGTGTGGTGACCTTGATGATCTTTTTAATAACTTCCAATCGCTTTCTTTACGCGTTACGAGGCTTCACATGTCGGTACAGCAGATGAATGCATCTCATCATGCACGAGCTGAACCAGCGCCACCCCCTCTCACTGGGATCAGGGTGGATTTACAGTTACCACCTTACTCGACTGCTTACATTCCACATCAACAATTCACTTCTGTTCCTTCTCTCTTGTCCCCAATTTCTTCAAACCGTCCCACAAACATCATTCCTTCGATTATTGATCTTCAAAACTCTACTTCTCTTTTATTAGCTTATATGTCTTCTCCTTCCCCTTCCATGCCTTCTACGACTACAATTCCTATTCTACATGGGCAAGATAACTTTGTACAATGGCATGAGGCAGCAACGGGGATGATCCAGAACCTAGGACTCAACTCATGGATTTGCGGCCCAACGCCTGAACACGTTACGAATTTCAATCCGAATGTTGTACCGGTCTACCCACCGTCCATGTCGCAAACCCCGAGCGCGGAAGACTACCAGATATGGCAGGTTTTTTGGGCGAGAGATGGGATAGCGACGTTCGTCTTGACATCACGTCTCTCGCCGAGTGTTGCGTCGATGCTCCCTCCGAATATCGATCCTATGACGGGGGTTCAACGTACTTCTCGTGACATAATCAACATCCTACGAGAGCGTTATGGAGTCTATGACTTCTCGGGCGGCCAGTTTGTCAAGGAAACCCTGTACTACACTCCTCCTCGCAGCCAAGACCACATCACGGAATTTGTCTCGGAATGGAGAAAGCAGCTGAACGTTTTGCGAGGTGCTCAATACCCTATCAGCTGGGCGGAAGCGATAACTCGATTTCTTGCGTTACTGCCAAACCATCCAGTCTGGGAACAGTTGCGCAAGATGGGTTCTGATGCCGTTGCTCAGGATCCTGTTACGCTCAACAACGATTCATGGGAATACTTTGCAAGTTCGGTATTACGTGCAGATGCGGACCGCCGGAGTCGTTTTCGTATTCACACCGCTGCGAACGCGATGACAATGAACAACAAATCACGATCGAATGTTCAACATGGGGGTGATAGTGGATCACATGCCAATACTTCATCCTCGTCGAACCAGATGGCGCAACGACAACGACAAGATCGTTCGGACCGTAACCAGTCAAATTCCAACTCGTCTTCCACTTCATCCAACCAGACACGTCCTTCATCCAACCAACCACGTCCTCAGGCTCACCTAGCGACTGAAGAGCCTACCCAGTCATCCATCTCAGTTACACAGACGGACCAAGATACAGACTTAGAACATAGTACATCATCCGCTGTATCAGATATCGCAGACAACAACGAAGAGTTTGAGGGTTATTGCACCGCGCCACCGGATACACCTCCGGGATGGCTCACTACGCTGGTAGTGAAGGAACCATCGACGTTTTCTGCCCTGTTGAGAGAGTATCAAGGGATACTTGACTCCGGGAGCTCAAAACACCTCTTCAATGACCGAAGCATATTTTGGGATTTCGATTCTGGTGCTGTGTTAACGATTGGGACAGCCAACTGTGGTAGCCTACAAACACAGGGCAGAGGGGTGGTGAAGATTCGAGTGAATGACATTCGATATCCCGGGAAGAGTTTTGTGGTTGTACTGAACGATGCACATTACGCTCCAGATTGCCCGGTGAATCTGTTCTCTTTCAGAACGTTCCTCGAGTGCGGTATGCGCATGTACTACGATGGCACAGAGGGTCGAGCATACATGAAGCGTCCTTCTCCTCGTGCTTTTGGGATCAAGGTTTTACATCGGCTGCTGTTCCTCAAATGCGAATTCATTCCACCGAAGGAGTCTGATGTCTTTGCGTCTCCACCTACCGTCTCTTACTACTCTCATCCTATCCCTCCTGGCGATCAACTTGCTTTACCAGCTTTCGAGAAGCGGAAGAACGACTTTTCACTCGCTCATGATCGCCTTGTCCATGCAGGTCAACGGGTTGTGAAACAGGTTCTCTCGGGCAAATATGGGGGTGGTTTGGACGATTTCAATGCCAGTATTCCTCAGACTGGACTGAAATGCGACAGTTGTGTGGAAGGGAAGCATCCTCAGCAACCGTTCTACCGATCAGACAACCGTGCCACCAAACCACTCGAAATAGTTCACCTCGATACCTGCGGTCCTTTCCCAGTTGCCTCACCACACGGAAATATTCACTTTCAGCTCGTTCTTGATGATCATACGAATGCGAATGCGGTTGTATTCCTACGTGACCGAGCACAAGTTCCGGATGCGGTCAAGAAGGTACTATTACGATGGGAAAACTTTCTTGAGCGGAAGACGAAGAGTATTCGGTGTGATGGGTCTTTGGAACAGTCGGAAGGAGAGCTTCTGAGATGGTATAACGAACGTGGGATAGAAATGCAGCTTACTGCAGCGTATGCTCATGCTCAGAATGGGAGCGCCGAACGATTTATTCGGACTCTCGAAGATGACATGGCGGTCTTGCTTGCATGGGCGAACCTTCCTCTTTCCTTCTGGGAGGATGCCATACGAACTGCGGCCTACGTTTGCTTTCGTCTCCCTACTTCCTCTCTGCCAGATGGTAAGACGCCATACGAGATGATTCATGGGAAGAAGCCGGACTATTCGATGCTTCGAGTGTGGGGGTGTCGCTGTTGGCCGCTGATTCCACCTGAACTGCAACAGAAGGGGTCCACGTCGATATGAAGCTATCTTTGTTGGTTACGAAGAGGGTCAGAAGGGTTGGAGTGTGCGAGACTTACGCGGAAAATATCGGTTCTCGAGGGATGTCGTTTTTGACGAGAACGTTCCTGGTTACTTGGGAAAGATACCAGACGAATATTACGTTCAATCAGATCAAGATTCACTCAACCTACCTCCTGCAGCAAATATTCCGCAACCGATTGAACCTACTGACGTAGACATTCAACTCGAATCCCCAGACTTTAACGATTCTCTACCGTCCAGAGAGAAACCGACAAGGGTTACCGAATCAATGGAGTACCGAGCGAGACCCAGGAGGACTCGCGAACTGACGGAGAAAGGGAGAGAGTGGCAGGAGGGTCTCAGGAAACGGGAGGAATGGTTGAAAGACCTACGAGTGAAAAGATTGACGACTGATCACGCTGTCGTACAGGATGCTCGCCCACTGTTTTCTTGTCTTGCTTCGCTCCATGGGTCATACGAGACTGAAGTTGCTCGACAGATTATTTCCCCAGAGTTGGAGGTCGACGTCGTGATGTCCTTCTCGGATCCTCAGGATACAGCCTATGCACTGTCCGCCATACCAATTCGTCCTCGAAAGCCCTTGAATCTGAAACTGCCACCTTCTTCTCAAAGGGAGGCTTATGGCAGACCGGATATTGCGCAGTGGAAGGAAGCTGAGGAAGAAGAGATCGGTAGCTTGGACCGGAAGAGTGTTTTCCAGACAGTCGACAGGCCGAAGGACGTGCATCTCGTTGGAGTCAAGTGGGTGTACGCCTTCAAACATGACGAGAATGGGAACATCGTGAAGTACAAGGCCCGATTGGTCGCTCAGGGATTCAGTCAACGACCTGGAGAGTATGGGGATACTTATGCACCTGTTGCTCGTCTGTCGAGTATCAGGATGGTCATAGCACGAGCAGTCAAAGAAGATCGCCATCTCTTCCTATTTGACTTTAAAACCGCATTCTTGAACGCACCACTCTCTGAGACTGTTTATTGCCGACAGATCCCGGGTTATCCGCTTCAGGATTTGAGCAAGTGCTACCTTCTCCGTCGTGCGCTGTATGGTTTGAAGCAGGCGGGGGCTGAGTGGTATAAATGCCTGTGGAACGCGCTAAGGAACATTGGATTCAGTCGATGTCCTTCCGATAACGCTGTGTTCCGATGCGTTTGGAACTCCCCTCCAGATCCTTTGATCCCTTCCATAAACGACGTCCTTGATATCGAGATTGCGATCCACGTTGATGACGGACTATGCAGCACCATGTCGAAACCTCTGTACCAATGGTTCCTCATCAAACTGGGCATCGAGTTCGTTATCACAGACCTGGGAGAACCAAAGCTCTACCTTAGCATATCGCTTATTCGTGATCGGGAGACCCGTCGTGCGTGGCTACATCAACGCCCTTATGTCGAGGAACTGCTCGAGAAATACAACTTGGCGAACGCAACGAAGGTCAATCTTCCGTTACGATGCAAAATCTCCGATCTTCCGATTGCGCCACAGGGGGCGTTACCTGAAACTCCCGACGATCCTGATCAATTTCGTTTGGTCTACCAAGGCCTGATCAGATCGTTACTGTTCCTTGCGATTTGCACCCGTCCCGACATATCCTATTCTGTCATGGCTCTCAGTCAATTCAACTCCAAACCGACAAAAGCACATTTTCTTGCAGCAAAAGGTGTACTGCGATACCTCGCAGGGACCATGGATTATGCGCTGGAATATGGGGGTGAGCGTGGGGGTGACATGTTACTCACGGCTCGACCGATGGACGATGTCGCGTTTACAGATGCGGACTGGGCGTCAGATGCGTCGGACAGAAGGAGCATATCAGGCTATGCGATCTTCATGTACAACGGCCTTGTATCCTGGTCAGCGTCGAAACAAAAGGCTGTCGCTCTATCTTCCACAGAAGCGGAATACATGGCGTTGTCGCATTGCGTTCGGGAAGTACTTTGGATCAAATCCTTTGCTACACTCATGAACTATCCTACACCTTCCACGTTTCCGATCCTTTCAGACAACCAGGGGTCCATATTCATGTCGACGTCGCCAGTCACTTCAGGGAACTCAAAGCATATTGACATTAGATTCCATTTTGTCCGAAGTCATACCTCGTCAAACTCGATCTCGATTTCCTGGATTCCTACGCAGGACATGGTTGCAGATATATTCACGAAGCCACTTCTGATTCACCTTCATCTAAAGCATTGTGCGGCGCTTGGTCTTGTCACTTTACCGCATACTGTTTCCACAAATTAATTACCCCAAGTTTTTCCTTTCTTTCGATTGTTCTCTCTCCGTTTCTCTATCTGCTTACTGTTTCTCTCTTTACATACTTCATTCCTCCCTCTCTTTTCATGCATATCGTACGAACGTCCGATGGGGGTGTGTTAGGGTTAGGGTAGCTCGGCCGTTTCCGATACACGTTTTCATTCCAGCTAGGGCATCTTCCCTCCTCAGCCGTTTACCATTATCATGGTCGTCTGAGGAGGTAAGCCCGTCTCATTTATCATGTACCTACAGCATACTTACGATACACTATAGCCTTACTCACTCGTGTCGTACTGCAGGTATATTACAGCCGTTTACCATTATCATGGTCGTCTGAGGAGCCTTACTCACTCGTGTCGTACTGCAGGTGCCAGGTGCATCAAGCCCCAAGGCTTGGGCTTGAGCCCAGGCTCAGATTGGTCGTCAAATTGAGGGGGGTCCCGCTTGCCCGCCGGGATATCAACTTTGTTGGTTGCTGGTGACTCAACCTAACCTCGTTTGAATGAGGTATAGTGAGTAAAAATCAAAGTTCATTATTGTGTAGTTACTTCCCTGATCTCCGAGGTGGCATACCTGAGCAAGGCATGTATATTGGCCTTGAGAGGGCTCAGGCCCAGGGCTTGGGCTTCCAAATCTTCAAGCCCGAGCCCTAAGCTCTGCAAAGCCCTCTCCTAGGGCTGGGCTGGGCTTTGTAAGCCCCGGGCTCGGCTTGGGCTCTCAAAGGCTCAAGCCCAAGCCCGCACATCACTAATAGCCGTAAAACCACAAAGCCTTGGGGTCCTTGACTGGGTTGGCGGAAACTCGTATCCTGGACTCAGGACCACCTGAACAAGAGTGCGAGGGATGAGAATAGAGGGAAGGTGACAACTACAAGCTCCCGACAAGTAGCTGGATGATGGAAGGGGAATACTGCGAGCCTCCAGCGAGCAGAATTATGAGACAATGGGGTCCTTTTGGTAACGCAGACAGTTGCTATTAGCCAAGGTTCTATCCAGAGACCTGAACTAACAAAGGTTGCACCTGTAGGATGTGATGTGCGATTCACAGAGACAGTCAGTATGCCACAGACTTGAGAGAATACTCAGCTAATAGAGCTTGATAGACATTTGACTGGATAAAGGACAATACAACCGAACTAAAGTACATGGAGGTTCTACATGTACTTTATATACTATCCGTGTGTGAGAAAAGTATAAGTCCATATAGGTAAATTACAGAGTAGAAAGGGGAATCAGAGCGAAATAGAGAGAATCAGAAAAGGTGTGAGTCATTCCGGGACCATCAGAATGTGCCGCATGTGGTCCTGATATGAGGAAAGGGATCCTGGAATGAATTGTGATGATCCTGGAAAAAGCTGTTAGGGTCCTGATGTGAATCGTGTGGGTTTCTGGGATGGATCTATGGGGTCCTAGAATGAGGTCATGGGGTCCCAGAGTGAGATGTTGAAGTCCCAGAATGAATGACTGGAGTCCCGGAGTATGCTGGAGGCTATCTGAGGGACCCGATATAGGAGTGAGAAGTGGTGAATGGTGAAAAGACATGATGAAGGATGGGAATAGAGAGTTGGAAAGATGGATATGAAGGGGGTATAGAGGGGTATGGAATTGGGCAAAAAGGTAGGGGTTTCGGAAATGATATGGCCAGAAATTTAGCCTGTTACATCCAGTCAGTAGGGCTTCCATTGCTCACCGTCACACAATCATTCTTATACCTTGATTTGGCAGAGGAGACGCCGCGGTGCTTGAACACCACGGGCAACTTGTGAATGAAGACAAATGAGAAACAACGTGATGTTCAATTACAACGCCGGAATGAGCTTGATGCGTCTCTCTACCAATGCGGGTCTGCAAAGGAACCCACTCACGAACACTCAAATCACGGCGTGATTGTGTTTCTTCGCAACATGGCCCTGTGTACAGTGGATGGTGTATGAAAGCTCAATCCAAGGTCCATCTCGTCATATCTTGAAGTATAAAAGCTACAGCTTGTCTTCACTTTTGATACAGACCGATCGCCGTCCCTTCGACAGTTCAACTCTCATACCGAAACAACACAATGAAGCCATCCTTTGTGGCTCTCGCCCTCTGGCTTTCTGCACATGGGGGTTTGGCCTCTACTATCAAGCCCAGGAGAACATCCTCGCTGCTAGTTAGTAAGTAATACCTCTGGTACGAGCCTGATTCACCCTCCTAATGCCGTTCATAGGGCCTGCAGGCTTCCCGAGCTACCTACCACTAGCGCCGTAAGGGCATCTACAGCTTCCACAGGACTTGATTTTGACAATGTTCAAAGCTTTGTCATGTGAGCATCATTTCCCCCTAGCTCTCTCAGTCTGTTTCACGAGCACCAATCATATCGTCCAGAGGTTGGAATGCAGAAGCATAGAGAAGCTCTGCTGTTCTTTGAGATTAAGTAAAGATCTCTAGAAGTTCAAGTCAAAACTTGGCACGGATATCCACGGTCAAATCACTTCCGCTATCCAAATTCTCGACGTCGAAACACAGCCACTCGCGGGAGTTAATATGGCCTTTTCCCAAAGGGCCTTGCAGCCCTCGGGATCAAGGACGACTTGAAGGACCCGCACTTCTCGGCCGGGCAAATAAAGGACGCCGCGTCGTT
>JANHQD010001848.1:0-10578 GCA_024721195.1 Marasmius sp. AFHP31
AGAGGATACGAAGCTATTCCACTTGTTGGGTAGTTAGTAGACTTGGGAGCGCTTCTGGAGAGACATTAGAACAGTAAAAGAATAGAACGTGGTTGAAAGCAGAACTTGAAATCTATTGAACTTTTGATTGACTATTGCTTGTTTGTCCGCGACGCCGATTTGAAGGCTTAGCACGTTGTTGAACTTCCGAAGCTAATTGGGCTGAGGATTCATTGTACCCATTGACGATTGGTCTTTGGTATTGACAGACTTAGTTGAAGTCTTTGCCTATTGTTTGATTGATTGAACTTGTCTATTGCAACACGCAGACGAATACCCTGAAGCTAGTTGAGCCTAAGGACGTACTTCCGAAGCAACTACAACCTCACCTATTTCCGAAATAAACCTAAGAACCCCCCTTCCGAAATACCAAATAGACTTCAGAGCTTGTTACAGAGTTCGAGATCGCCCGAGTTGAGCTATTTCTTGAGTCAGATTTCCTACCAGGCTGCTACTACAGTCTAGCTAAGAGCGGAACCTTTGATCAACGCCGATCCCCGATTCCCGCACCCTTCAGCTACACTTACGTGTGTTGGGAGGATTTGACTTTTCTGTTGGATTTTGTTATACACCGCGAGTGGCGCTTTACAACGATGTTCCCCATTTCGTCATGTTTGAACGTGTATACCCACTTCACGCCAACGAGATGAGTTCCTGTAGGTTTGGTTACCGTCTGAAAAACCTCTTTCCTCTCCAAACTCGCCATCTCTTCCACTTCAGCATCTTTCCACATCTGCACATCTGGACGTTTATATGCCTCTCGTTGAGACGTCGGAGGTATCTTCAGATTTGAGACTTTCTGTGGTTTGGACGGGATTGCGACCATGCACTGGAATGGATCGTCAGCAGTCGCATTTGAGTATGTCGATACAATGTCCACTTCTAGATCATGAGGAATAACATGCTCTGCAATCTCGTCAGCGCATTCAAGATGGTTCAGTGATGATAGACACGCAAGTAAGCCCTGAGTATGACGTGCACCATGGTCTTCCATCATTCTCCTCTCCCGCAATGCTTTCAGCCACTCGTCTCATCGTCTAATGTCATCCTGCCACTCTTTTCCCTTCTCTGTGAGTATTCGAGTTCGTCGAGGTCGAGCACGATATTCCGTGGATCCGGTTTCCCTAGTTGGGCGTGGTCGAGAAGGTAAAGATGAGTCTACGTCTGGGGATGAGATAGTCGTGTTCTCCTCGGCCAATTCCAGGGGCTGGGGAATGTTTGATGCAGATGGTTGACTTTCCCCATCATGACCCACATAGTAATTGTCTGGAATCGTTCCAAAATAGCCTGGAACGTTCTCATCAAATATCACGTCTCTGGAGAAACGATATCGTCCTCGTAAGTCTCGAACTCGCCACCCCTTCCGACCTTCTTCGTAACCCACAAAGATCGCTTCATAACGTCTAGGTCCCCCTTTCTGTTGTAGTTCGGGAGGGATGATAGGCCAGCATCGACACCCCCACACTCGAAGCATCGAATAGTCGGGTTTCAAACTGTATATCATCTCGTATGGAGTCATGCCATCAGGAAGGGAAGTAGAGGGAAGTCTAAACTTGACGTAGGCTGCTGTTCTGACTGCGTCCTCCCAGAAGGATAATGGTAGATTTGCCCATGCGAGAAGGACAGACATGTCATCCTCAAGCGTCCGGATGAAACGCTCTGCACTCCCGTTTTGCGCATGAGCATACACCACAGTGAGTTGCATCGCTATTCCATGACTGTTATACCATTCGAGAAGTTCTCCTTCAGACTGTTCAGCAGAACCATCGCAACATACACTCTTCGTCTTCTTCTCCAAGAAGTTCTCCCAGCATAATAGCACCTTCTTGATCACATCTGGTACTTGAGATCTGTCTTTCAGAAAAACAACGGCATTGGCATTCGTATGGTCATCTAACACAAGTTGAAAGTGTATATTCCCATGAGGAGACGCAACTGGAAATGGTCCACAAGTGTCCAAGTGTACGATCTCGAGTGGTTGAGTGGCGCGGTTATCCGATCTGTAGAACGGTTGTTGCGCGTATTTGCCTTCAACGCAACTATCACATTTCGACCCAGCCTGAGGAGAGTTGGACTTGAAATCCTCGAATCCACTTCCATATTTGCCCGTCATGATTTGCTTGACTACTTTCTGTCCAGCATGAACAAGCCGATTGTGTGCAAGAGAGAAGTCATGCTCCTGTTTCGAAAATGCGGGAACGGCAATAAGTTCATCATGGGCTATCGGATGGGAATAGTAGGAGACTGTAGGAGGAGAAGCAACGACATCGAGTTCTTTTGGAAGTAGGAATTTGCATCGGAGGAAGAGTAGGCGATGATGAACGTGAACTCTGAGAGTACGTGGAGATGGACGTTTCATAGATACATCCCTCATTTCCTTCGTAATACATCCTCATGCTGCATTCAAGAAATGTTCCAAAGGAAAAAAGGTTCACGGGACAGTCCGGCGCATAGTGTGAGTCGTTCAGAACCACGACAAACTCTTTGTCCGGGAATCGTACGTCTTGTACCCTCATTTTCACGACTCCTTTCCCTTGTGTCTTCAGACTGCCACAGTTTGCCGTACCAATTGACAGGATTGATTTCTCATCGTAGTTCCAGAACAACCGCTTGTCATTGAACAAGTGCTTCGAACTCCCGGAGTCGAGTATCCCTTGGAACTCTCTCAACAGGGCCGAAAGCACCATGGGTTCCTTCGCAACCAGCGTTCTCAGCCATCCCGGTGGTGTCTCCGGTGGCATATTGCAATAGCCGTCAAAGGATTCCTCGTTGTTCGTTTCTGCGGTATCTGTTACAGCGGTGGTACTATGATCTATCTCAACATTATTGTCCGTAGTGTTGGAAGGATGAATAGGGTTAGACTCGTCAGTTGCTAGGTGAGTCTGAGGTCAAGAGGAATTGGATGAAGGTGGATTGTTCATGGTCGACATGTTTCTGTCCGATCGTTCGCTTCGATGTGTATTGCGATTCTGGTTTGTATTCGATGGGTTCGAGGATGTAGGATGAGAATGTGAAGCGTCTGCACCCCCACGCTGATTATTCGGTCTAGTCCTATTGACCGAACTCGTCATCGCATTTGCCGCGGTTTGTACACGGTATCGACTTCGGCAGTCTGCGTCCGTACGTAGTACAGAGTTTGCAATGAACTCCCAGGAATCGTGATTGAGTGAAAGTGGGTCCGTGGCTGTCGCATCTGAGCCCATCTTCCGAAGCTGCTCCCACACTGGGTGATTTGGTAGCAGCGCAAGGAACCTAGTGATCGCCTCTGCCCAGCTAATCGGATATTGAGCATTTCGAAGAACATTCAACTGTTTGCGCCACTCCACAACAAATTCAGGAATCTGTTCCTGGCTGCGAGGAGATGTGTAATAGAGAGTCTCCTTGATATATTGCCCTCCCGAGAAGTCGTAAACACCGTATCGTTCCCGAAGTATGTTGATGATGTCCCTCGAGGTACGTTGTACTCCAGTAGTAGGGTCAAGGTTGGGCGGTAGCAGGGATGCAACGTTTGGGGATAGTCGTGATGTGAGAACGAATGTGGCGACTCCATCTCTAGCCCAAAACACCTGCCATATCTGATACTCCGGTGTAGGATTGTTCGACATGGATGGTGGATAGACAGGCACGATATTCAGGTTGAAGCTCGTAAAGTTCTCCGGCGTCGGCCCACAAATCCATGAGTTCAGACCCAGATTCTGAATCATCCCAGTTGCCGCTTCATGCCACTGTGCGAAGTTGTCCTGACCATGGAGAATAGGAATCGTTGTTGTAGACGGTATGGAAGGTGTGGTAGAAGACATATAAGCTAAAAGAAGAGAAGCAGAAGTTTGAAGTTCAACGAGTGAAGGTACGTAGTCGGAATAGCAAGATTGATAAGAGGCAATAAAAGGTTGTTGAACAAACGGTGCAGGAAATGGTAGAGGTTGATGAAATTGTGGAGTATGAGGTAAAGGTTGAAACTGATGCTGTGGAATCGGAACAGTAGCGTAAGGCGGTAAAGCGTGCGGCATTTCATTCGGATGAGCATGAGGCATCTCTCCAACGTTCGCACGTTGTGGAGTTTGAGCCTGTTGAAAAGAGTTCTGGAGATTTGAAACAACGAGCGACAAAGACTGAAAACCATATAAAAGATCATTAAGATCAGAACGCGTAACGAAACGGTTGTTCGACTTGTGAGGGGGAGTATCACGCCATGTGTCTTGTTGGTCACCCGGAATATCTCCCATCCCATCAGAGTCAGAGTCCGAGTCGCGTGCACCTGAAGGACCCTCTCCTTGGTCCTCCCTTTCCTTACCCTTCCGACTCTGAAAGGGAACAGGTTCTCCTCCCAAGTGCGGTTGGGCTTGGTTCGGTTGTACCGTCGAGTCATGTGAAGGAATAGGTGAAAAATGAAAAGGAACTTGAGTGCTTGAATTCATAACCAGAGGAGAGAACGATACTTGATTCTGATAAGCAGGTAATGAAGAGGAATTGTGTTGAATGACCGGACAATGAGTCGGCCCACTTGCAGCTCGAATCTGGCGAAATGCAGTCCCAAGATTCGTAAAATCACCATGAGGCGATCGCTGCTGGTTATGAGTAAAAGAATGAATGTTAAATTGAGAAGAATGAGACTGTGGAATCGTAGGTGTATGCGGCATATTGGGTGTATGCGCCATGTTCAATGCATTCTGGCCATAGTCTCGGGGTATCCCACCGTAAGTAGGTGAAACCGGCGTGGAAATATGATGAAACGGAACATTTGAAGAGATTGGAAAAGATATGGTAGGGGGTTGTGCAGTAACAGGAGCATGAAAAAGTTGTTGAACTGAAGGATAGGTAGGAAAAATAACTCCATGGCTTTGCGGCAGGGACTGATTCGGATGATGATTCTGATTAGACGACATGTGGACGCATCCAAGTCGCGCAGTGTGGCGAATTCGAGGAACCTGGCGGTATGTTGGCGAGATCGTCGAGATCAAAGAGTCGTATGGTCCCGCGGGATGGAAACAAATGATGAACGGTGATAAGGAACAAATGTGAATTTGAAATAAGACACGAGCCCAGCGTCAACGAAAGGTGGTCTGGCGATGTTGTATCCCAGAGCAATCTGTTAAAATTTGCCCATAACCTGATATAACAGGTATACCCTGTGATAAACGTCGCGTGTGAGCAAGCTCCTCAGCAGACCAGATGATGGTGAACGGCTGAGGAGGAGAGACGCGAATGCTGTAGGTGTAAACGTAAAACGGGAACGGCCGAAACCTAACCCTAACAAGCCCGAACGGCTAATAAAGGGTTCAGAACTAGTGCGGAAGGATAAGACAAGATTAAGTCGTCTCACCGCACCCGAAACCTGTAGGGGTTGCTCTGTTCTACAAACTTCAGAACATTGACTAGTCTCTGTGACCAGACCAAGGGAAGGATTGGACAATAACAATGAGCGACCAACAAATAAAAGGAAAGAATACCGGACGATGTGAATCGGGCAAGAGCCTCATCTGAAGAAGCGGATGGAACTGTCTGAACTTACAAACTTCCGATGAGGCATGACTAAAGGAAGGTAAAAACTAGAGAGCTTCAGATTTGATACTAAAGAACTGAGGTACTAGCAGGGATGAACCTATTTTGTATAAGAAGCATATGATCAGCTTCAGAACTTAAGGATAAAAGACATAGAGTCTATCTACGAAAGTAGTAAAGGAACGAGAGATAGATGTACGAGTCTAGAATGACTTTAAAGGAAAGATGGTCCTACTCCCACATGTTGTGGACCACAACTCCATCCCATCTGAAGTATTCGTCTAACTCAGAATCGTCACGTTGGTAGTCCCAAACAGATGAAGAATCAGGTCGGTTTAACTCATCGAGATAGAACTCTTCATGGAGGACGGGATTGTGGTGGCAGGAAGGACGAGTAACCCAGTGGGCCATGAGAGGGGCGTACTGGAAGAAGGTTAACTGTTTGGGTTCCAACTCTGAGGGAGGAGGATCGACCATGCAGTGGAAAATCGAGTCGATCCAAGCATGGGTGGCACCAGAAATAAAGGCCGTATGGGAACCTAAGAGCCCTACATGAGCGATTGCTTCTGCAACCATGCCGATAACGTTCTGAGATTCGAGAGGGATGTACTCGGACAGGTTGTCTTCATAGAAGTAGACGGGGGCCTGTCTGAAGTCGAAACAGGCAGCAAAACCCCAATAGATGGAGATGTGTCGGCTTATGAAGGAGCAAGCCTAACAAGGCCTCCCTTTCGCGGTCGAGAGGAATGCGAGGAATGAGGCTGCGATTGGTCAACTTGGCGGAATAGTCCTCGTGGTATGGCTAGTGCTTGTACAACTCTGAAGCAGATTAGAGTAACTTCAGAAGAAAGGAATATGATTAGGACGTACTGTACAGAAGGTTGCAGAAGTGATCTTCTATGGTGCAAACGATGGGCATATTGGTGATCGACGGAGGCAAGTAAGAAAGGCTTCTGCGAATTGACAAACCCAGTGTCCTACCAATTTAAGAAGGAGTGGAACGGGAAAGACGAACTCCCGAAGAAAGGAGCTAAGTAATACCTGTTGAAACATGAACACGAACAGCTCCACAGGAGCAAACAAACTAAGAATTTAGCCTTGAGATTCGATGGCTGAACTTCGGAAGAAAAGGCATGGTCACGTTACGTAGAGGCAAAGAAGTACTACGCGTCTAGGTGGAATAAACTAGGCAGTACAGAGTCGTCTAGGTGATTGTACCAAAGAGTAATGGATGGAACATCTACTTCTGAATCAGTATATTGCCATGCTTCGTTCTGCTGAAGGCGGTCTAGATAATATAGGTCGCAGACTAGAGAACAGTAGGCTAGAGGTGTATGAGACAACCAGCGACCCATCTGAGGGGTAAATGCAAAGAACTGAAGTTCCTCATAACCCAATGTTGGAGGAGCAGGAGCTTTGGCAGCAAAGACGACGGTGTCATGAAGTGCCGCTTTCCCCCTATCTTTTTCCTTTCTTAGCGCCCATTCCCCTTTTAGCGCCTATTTGTCAGTTTGACGCCCACCAGATACCCGGTTCCCCTTTCCTCATCATTCCCATCATTTCCTTCCTTATCCTTGTTCTTTCACATCGTCTTCACAACCCATCTTATTTATTGTTTCCTCAGTTACTCGTTCTGGACTTGTTCTTATTCCATACCTGGACTACTATTGTTCTTTCCTTGTTCCCTATTATCTTCCATTATTCTCGCGCGACTCATACTCCAGTATATAAGCTAGACAGTTTACACCTGGTCCCTCATCTTGACCTCTTGTCATTGGGACCAGGTGAGTAGCTAACTTCGTTCTCTTTACCTTCAATATATCTAACTTGTCATTGGGACCAGTTATCTACCTGCTCTTGCTCTCTGCTCGCTGTCTCTGTCATCTCTGTCGTCGCTTCTGCTAGCCGACTTCTGCCACCGTTGCTTCTGTAGTCCTAGCATCTAGCGCTTTAGGACAGACGGCATCAATCCACGCTTGGACGGCTCCAGGAATGAGGGCAGTCTTCATAGAAAGAAACCCAACGCGGGCAATACCTTTGGTGACGGTATTAACAAACTTCCGAGCCGCGAGAGGAAGGTTGGTATGGAAGTGGACTTCACAGAAGTACACCTCATCTTGGTGGTGATCGTATCAGACAAGGTAGCCCCAGTACAGGGAACAATGGAGACTGAGAAAGAAGTGTTGGAACAGGAGGCCAAACAAAGTTTTGTTCCACTGATTGAACGGGAGGGAGAGGATGAGACAGCAATTGCCTACTTTGAAGGTTGAGTCGTCCTGATAAGGATTAACGTTGTAGAATTCTATAAACGATGTTCAGCAATACAGAAAACACAGAATATGGAATCGCTCACGGAATAGCGTGTTTCTGAAGTGCTCAAATATGTTGTGCAAACTCATACTGAGTTCGGGGCAAAAGTAAGCAAGGCTGGAGAAATATACCTCTTGCCTTCACTTACCTCTGAACTGGAAGATCGGAAGATAAAATTTACTTTGGAAGTTAGAAGTGGTGCCACAGTAAAAGCTGTTCAAGGCCTGGTATCCAAGTGATCAAGCTGTGATCGAAGGTCCCTGACGCTACTACTTCACATTGGAAGGGAGACCACATATACTGGAAAGAAAATGGAACCTAGAACAACACTTCAGAAGTTGCCACAGCTAGCTCAGAAGGCTAGAATTAAGGGGACTCTTGAGGCAAGAAGAGGAACTTGCGACCTCAGTATCGGAACTGCCGCTCCAGTACCTGGGATCCACAAGGACCGCCAGGAATTTGACTAGATAAGTCGGAGCAGATATTATCCTGCCATCACGCCAAGAAAGGGATAACTTTCAAGTAAGCCATTGCGATACAAAGAAGGACTATCCCTGGGTTCTAAGAAGGACCACTTAGGGCCTCAACGCAAGAAAGGAATGTAGTATGAACTTCAGTCAACGGAGGGACCGTACTTCTGAAGGTACAAGGACATGACTCATAGACGGAACCAGATAGGATAATAGATCCACCAGCTATGGCTGGGCCAATGGAAACGAATACCATTGAATAGCGTGTCTACAAGGATCTTCCGAAGCAAATAGTAAATGTTGACTTTGGTTGGATCCAAAACACGTAGAATAATACAAACTCTCCAAAAGAAATACCAAAGAAAGTAGTTTTAGATAGAAATCAGATGTATATTCATAATCGGTATGATTGGGTAGAATTAGTAACTGCTAGGGTATATAAGGACTGGGGTATTCATCAAGGATCCCCAGGCAATCCGTACTATTTCATCAGGAAAGCAACCAACACCACTGACTGGCTGAGGAAGCAATCCATACGAAAGTATCTACAAGGCTCCAAAAGCAGAAACCTTATTGGTGGAACACTCTAGAGTCTTTGGGTTAGCTTCAGGAGAGACATTAGAACAGAATAGAATGATTTGTTGAACTTCAGAACTTGACTGGTTTGACCTGAGAAACTTATTGAACTTATTTGGTATCTGACTACGCCGATTGGAAAGGCTAGTTGAACCTCCAAGGCATTTGGGCTAAGGAGTTTGTTCCAATGACCGATTGGCAAGGTCTTTGGTTTGGGTAGACCACTTGGGGTCATTATTGTTACTTGGGTATTTGAACTTTGGGTATTCTGAACGCTTAGGGGTTCTTCTGCAGTTGCTTTGAGGCTCAGAACAAACTTCCGCAGCACACCATCACACATCGCTCTTCACATTTCCAAACTTATATCCCTCCTACACATCTTTACAAAACCTTTTACACATACTCTCCACGCTTTAGACAAGTGCAGAGCTTCATTTAGTTCATATAAGAACTTCTTGTATCGATTTCGTCAACTTTGGTGCAGTCTGACTACGTGCGGAACCTTTGATCAACACCGATCCACACTTCCTGTACCTTTCAGCTACATCCAGTGTTGGGAAGATTTGGCTATTTTAGTTAGGTTTTATTTACACCGGCGTGTGGCGCATCTATAGCGTTTCATTGGGTAATACTTAGTTCCTTCTTTGGAACTTCATCTTTCCCATAAAATCCCTCTTTAAAACTTGTAACACCGATTCTCCAATCATTGCAAGTCCTTTTTACTCGCCCTTCTCAGTCATGCCTCCAGTCCAAACTATAGAAGACCACTTCTGTAATCTCCTCTTTAGTATGTTTTGGCTCGATGTTACTTCTTCTGAACTAAGTCTAATGTTTCACAGAGCTGTTTAAGCATTGGCCCTACTACAAGGATTATTCCAGCAAATTACCCAAACACCGACTTATCACTTGCATCCCTCTGGATCACAAGCGAGAAGCCTTGTTGGGCCTACTCCTTCAGCACACCTTCCTCAGTCGACATATATCCCTGTACTGGGGTTTTGTTGCCTGTTTCGATATTTGGCAAGCCCCCATCTACTTTCATCAGGATCTTCTCTCTGACAACCTTCTCTACAAGGCTCAGGCTGTTGTTGACATGGTTTCTGAGGCCATTGCGTGAGTAGGGTTTTTACATTCTTGTACTGTGTTCCTTCCTGGTGCTGTCAATGCTTGGATCGACTCAGTCATTGGTTGCATCAAGGATCCCCCTCCTTGGAAGTTGGAACCCCAATGCCTCTTCTTCTTCAAGTACCACCCTCTTATGGGTTGTTGGGTTACTCTGTCATGAAGTGCCGTTTTTTCCCTTATCTTTTCCTTTCTTAGCGCCCATTCCCCTTTTAGCGCCTATTTGTCAGTTTGACGCCCACTTGTTACTTTGACGCCCACTAGATACCCGGTTCCCCTTTCCTTATCATTCCCATCATTTCCTTCCTTATCCTTGTTCTTTCACATCGTCTTCACAACCCATCTTATTTATTGTTTCCTTTGTTCTTCTTGTTCTTTTATACACAACAGTTACTCGTTCTGGACTTGTTCTTATTCCATACCTGGACTACTATTGTTCTTTCCTTGTTCCCTATTATCTTTCTTTATTCTCGCGCGACTCATATTCCAGTATATAAGCTAGGCAGTTTACACCTGGTCCCTCATCTTGACCTCTTGTCATTGGGACCAGGTGAGTAGT
>JANHQD010001848.1:10598-23173 GCA_024721195.1 Marasmius sp. AFHP31
CATCCGTGAGGGTGATGAGTGGAAGACTGCCTTTCGTACTCACTTGGGTCTTTTCGAACATTTAATTGTGCCGTATGGTCTTACTAACGCCCCCGCCTCCTGGCAAGCCTTTATTCAGGATGTTCTCTCAGATCTCATTGATGTGGTTTGTGTTGTTTATCTTGACGACATACTAATCTTTTCTCGCACCCTAGAAGAGCACCGTCAACATGTTGGTCTGGTCCTAGACAGACTACGTGATGCCTCCCTGTGTGCTAACCCGGTCAAGTGTGTCTTCGAGAAAGACGAAGTCGAATTCCTGGGCTACATGGTAGGTGCTTCAGGTATCAAGATGAACCCCAAGAAACTCGCCACAATCTCCGAGTGGCCTGAACCTACAAAGGATGCTGCATGGTCTTGGGACGATACCGCCTGTGCTGCTTTCCAGTCCTTGAAGGATGCCTTCACTTCTGCTCCTGTTCTCTCTCATTTTAATTCCCTTTCTCCTTCTACACTTTCTACCGATGCCTCTGACTTTGCCATTTCGGGAGTTTTACAACAACCAGATGAGCAAGGTGAACTTCACCCCGTCGCCTATTACTCAAGAAAGCTTACGGCTTCTGAGATTAACTACGACGTCCATGATAAAGAGCTTCTCGCAATCGTGGAATGCTTTCGTGAAATGCGAGCATGGTTGATAGGTTCCCCGCATCCGATTTCAGTGGTCTGTGACCATCGCAACTTGGAATACTTCATGCGGGCTCAGGTTCTCAATTGTCGCCAAGCTCGTTGGGCAATGTTTCTTTCTGAATTTGACTTTCGTTTGGACTGGGCTGCTGGTTCCACTAACGTTGCAGATGCTTCCTCCCGTCGCCCTGACTATGCTCCAGTAGAAGGGGACGAACGATTGGAACTCCAACGGCGTGTCCTACTCAATACTACCCATACAGAACGACTCTTTAATTCTCATTCTACTCCTACTCCTCCATCCTCTGCACCCGTTTCAGCCTCTGCCCTCGTTACTCTCACACTCGACAACTCGGATATGCTTCAACGTTTCCTCACGGCGTTTCAAGAAGATGTTGAGTGGCGGAAAGCTCTGGCAAATGGTAACTCCGACTTTACTACTCAGAACGACCTCGTCTTTCATAATGGCCGCCTTTACGTTCCTGAACCTCTCCGCCGGTCAATTCTTGAATCTCGTCATGATAAAGCAATTGCAGGCCATCCTGGTCGCACTCGTACATTCAACCTTGTTTCTCGTGACTATTCTTGGCCTGGTATGTCCACTTACATTCGCAGATACGTCGCCGCTTGTGATGGTTGTCCTCGCTCCAAGGACCCACGCCACAAACCATTTGGTCTCCTCCAGCCGCTGGAGATCCCTTCGAGACCATGGCAGGCAATCACAATGGACTTCATTGTCAAACTTCCCGAATCTCATGGTTACGATTCTATTTGGGTTGTTTGCGACCGTCTCACCCGTGCTGCTCACTTTATTCCTTGCAGAGAATCTATGACTGCTCCCGACTTAGCCTGGATGTTCATTGACCGCATTTTTCGCCTCCACGGCCTTCCTTTATCGATTGTTTCTGACCGTGGTTCCCTTTTCATTTCTAACTTTTGGATTTCTCTTCTTTCTCACTTGGGTGTCGATGCTAAACACTCGACTGCGTATCATGCTCAGACTGACGGTCTGACTGAACATACTAACCAGACCCTTGAGACATATTTACGATCCTATGTTTCTTACCAACAGGACGACTGGGTCGACTACCTTCCTCTCGCTGAATTTGCCTTCAACAACTCCGAAAACTCCTCTACCAAACAGTCCCCCTTCTTTGCAAACCTCGGATATCATCCTACTTTCGAACCAATCCTCACCGAGCGTTCAACTAACCCTGCTGCTGACGACTTAGCTAACCGTCTCCATCAGATTCACACTGAACTACGTGCCGAGTTACAACATGCACAAGAACTTCAGGCTCGGTACTACAACCAATGCCACTTACCCCACCCAAACTATGCAGAAGGTCAGCTCGTTTGGCTTCTCCGCCGTAACATCCGCAGTACTCGGCCTAGTGACAAACTCGATCATCGCCGCCTTGGACCGTTTCCCATCAAACGTGCTGTAGGACAGCGAGCGTACGAACTCATTCTTCCCTCTTACCTTTCTCGTCTCCACCCCGTTTTCAATGTTTCTCTTCTCGAACCTTACAACGATCCATCTGAATTCCACACTCATTCTGATCCTGTTTCCGTTACACTTCATGACGACTCTCCTACTATTCACGCTATTAACGACTCTAGAAAAATTGGCCAACGCTATGAATACCTTGTTCATTGGAAGGACCTACCCGACGAAGAAGATTCATGGGTTCCCCTCTCCGACATTCCCATTCACTCCAATGAGCTCATCGAACGGTTTCACTGCCGACATCTGAGAGCTCCCCGGCCTCATCAAATCATACTCGACAAACACTTTTCACCTCTCCCTGACAATTCTAACGACTTTTCTACACCCATCGACACATCTATCCCCATTCCCGATATCAATCAACGACCACCTTCACCGCCTACCGTTGTTCAACCTCAGCTGTCATCCGCTAATTGGACACCTCCCGCGCAAACTACGCTGAGGTCTGGTCGTGTCTCTCGACCTCCGAACCGCTTTACGGCCTGATTTTCTATTCTGTTTTCCTCTTACTTTTCTACCTTCCTTCTTACCTTACGGCGAAGCCTTAGCAATCCGCCCGTAATGACAAGCGCTACTTGATGAACAACCGACACCTACGCACACGGGGACTGAGCTGGCAGCACCCTACGTCACAAATAGTGTGCTATGGCTAGGAAGAGATTCAGTAGTGGCTCTCAAAGCGCGCCAAAAACTTTGGTGAACTCAAACCATTGCCATAACCTGGCATGGCCTCTTACTTACTTACTTACCTCGTGATTCCTTACATTTTTCATTACCTCACTCTCATTCCTCTCTCTTAACGCTTCGCATTGAAGGAGGGATGGTGTAAGGGTCTCGTGGCATAGACCCTTACTGTCATTCTCTTACATGTCTCCGCTGCACACCACCTAGCTACGTATATATTCCATGTATTCCCATGTGTTCCCCTGTCGAATCAACGCCATATTGCGCCCTTTTCTCCCTCTCTTTCCTCCCGCATTGAGGGTCCCGGTCAAGTCCCTCACAGGTTGCTCCATGGGCTTTTCCGAGGGGCGGGGCTTGTCCTGGAACATGGGAAGACGGAAGCCTTCCACTTTTCACGGGTGGCGGACGAGGTCCTGCCGTCCGTTTACGGGTGCTACCCCATTGACGCCTAAGGTAATATGGCGTTACCTGGGATTCTATTTTGACCGGAAACTCCTGTTTCAGGAGCACGTCCAGTTCTACTCTACCAAGGCTCTCACCACCGTCCAGGCAATGAGGATGCTCGGGAATTCTACGCGCGGGCTATCCGCAGCGCACAAACGGCTACTATACCAGGCATGTGTGTTTCCTATTGCCACGTATGGATACCGGATGTGGTTCTACAATGGGGCTCGGTGCAAGGGTGTACTGAAAGTCCCTTCGATCAATGCAGCAAAAAGCTGCACTATGGATCTGCAGTGCGTTTCATACCTCTCCCACAGGCGGGATAGAGGCCCTGGCGGGCCTAATTCCCATTGACCTTCACCTCCGGAAGATGGCCAAGCGGGCCGCTCTCAGAGGTTCCACTCTCACAGGCACGCACCCTTTACAGGCGCTGTTCCCATCAGGTTTATCTCAGGGGGCGCAGCGCCACCCTCTCGCCATGACTTCTAGGCCCCATCCAAGGGCCAAGAAGAATGTGGGCCCTGTACCGGACATGGTGGCTACCATGCCTGAAGTTACGGAATGGTTTGACCTAGTTGACAGGTTGGCCACTCCTGGAAACTGGAGTCGGGATCTATTCCCAGGCCGGATCTGCTTCGACAAGTCCCCCAGTGCCTCGGATCAAGAGGCTGAAGGGGAGAGTCGGTCCAATCACCTAGATGGCCTCTTATTGGAGTGCGAAAGGGACCCGGAGGGGATTGTGGTGGCAACGGATGCCTCCGTCCCCTCCTCATCACGTCACCAATCGGTGGCTGGATTTGAGGCATATGTGGGTGGGGAGAGAGTCTTTGGCTCTCGCTTCACCTCAGGGCAAGTCTTAGCTCCTTGTGCGGAGCTCGTTGCGATACGCTTTGCGGTAACCTGAGTCACCTCTGGGGCTGAGCCGTACAAGCGCATCACAGTCTTCACAGACTCCATAGCTTCAGCTGAGAGAGCTGTGGACCCGTCTTTGCACTCAGGTCAGTCTCATTCTCTGGCTGTGTGCAAGGCGTTGAATGATTGGCTTCTTGAGGACCATGATTGGGAGATCAAGTCCGTTGAGGTCCCTCTAGTGCCAAGTGGTCGGTGCACCACTCGGCCCACCTGTTTGTGCGAGGCCTACCCCCAATTGGGATGGGCAGCGCACCACAGACATCCCTGGACTATCTCCGTCAGAAGGCCACGGACGCTTGCCAGGATGCGTGGGTAATGCACTTCCAGGAGGCAAAGTACAAGGGCGGACAGTTCTTGGAACTGAGCGACCTTAAGGGTAAACCCCTTTGGCCCAAGTACACCAGTGGGGGTACATGGCTCCCGTATATTGGTCGCACCTATTCCCTTACTTCAAGAGTAGTTAGGTGCATCACAAATCACGCCCCCGTTGGAGAGTATTACCACAGGTTCCACATTCTGGAATCCAAAGGCTGCAGGTGTGGGCGTGCCCTTGAGACGCACCTGCACGTGCTGTTTCGTTGCCCACGAGCGATGCATACGGGGCCCATCAGATATCTGGGGGACCTTGTTAACTTCCTCGACGCCAACCCAGGTGCATTTGCAATGAGGAACCAGCTCCCTAGAGCTGGGGTGGGATGAGTAACATTGGCCTGGAGTAGGTGCTTGGCAGACCCTTCGGGGTGATGCGGGACTTGCAGCCGGGCATAGGCCGTGGGTCGTTAAAGGGCCGTAGCGCTAGGGTGTACCAGGTCGGTAGAACTGCCTTATCTGCCCACAAGTGCTTTGCGCAGTGGCTTCGTTCTGCTCGCTGGCTTTGGGTGGTGGGCCTGTATAACGTAGTGGAAGGAGAACTCTAGTGCTGTTTCATTATGGGCGTGACGCACATGTATGTAGATAGTGCTGGGCCTGGACTGCGATCGGGTACTGGGATATAAATGGTAGATTCCAAAAAAAAAAAAAAAAAAACTGACATATGACCTGTATATGACCTGTATACAAGCTACATATGACCTCAAAAGCAAATGGTGTGTGGTTCACATATGAGCTGCATATGGCCTGCATATGAGCTACATATAGACTCCATGTGAGCTATATATGATCTACATATGACCTGCATTTGAGCTACATATGAGCTATATATGACTTCAAATGCAAATGGCATGCAACTTACATATGACCTATATATGACCTGCACATGAGCTACATGTCTGACTTTATGGCTGTCTTGAAAGATATTTCCTGTCTCTGACAGAAAGCAAACTGCACTTTCAAAAAACAGGGGACACAGGGTGTCGAAGAACATGACTCCAGTAATGACAACTGTTGGGATATCTTCAAAGTTGGGAAGCAATTTGAAGAGGCTCACAGGCATTTCCAAATTGCACTCCCCTTGTTCTTGAATCCTAGTGGGATTGGTTTCATGAGTGTCAAGTTTCACCCTGAAATTGAGCTTGCATCCTCCTGAGAAATGTAAAAAGTCTTCAGTGTGGCACAACATTTCTTCTACTGGGAACTTCTTGATTTTGAGCAGGGTGACAATGTAAGGGAGATTGACATTTTGGATGCCCATTGTGTAACGGGCCTCTTTTTCTACATCAAGCCGGAAGAAATAATGAGAAGGGGGAGCGTGGAGAATTGAACAATACCTGAAACCAGCAGAGCCTCTGACTGGTCCACATATATGATTCTGTCCTACACGCAATGCAGACACCTGAGATCGCCGATTGAAGGTGTGTTTTCCGGGTCGAACCTGCCAGGTAGCAATGCAGAGTTTTAAGATGGGGTTGTCCTTTGGGATATGTGGATGGTTGCAATCGATGCAAGGACTTTATCAAGGACCTAGAACAACAAAACAGAAGGTTAGTACGAGACTAGAGACTTGTAACACACCAGGCAATAGCTTGAAGCTTGTAGAACGAGATTAACAATAGACAGAAACTAAAGTACATGCTCCCTATCTACCTGGCTTATATACTGTTAAGGAGTGTCGTCATGATCCGATGTAGCGCCTGCTACTAGAGCTCGCGATTTTAGCTTAATTTTAAGCGATTTATGGAACTTCAGAAGGTATAATATCTGAAGTATATTTAGTGTTAGCGTGAGCCCGAACGGCTAGTAAAAGGTTCAGGACTAGCGCGGAAGGATAAGACGATACTAAGTCATCTTACTGCACTCGAAACCTGTAGGGGCCGCTCTGTTCTGCAAACTTCAGAACATCGACTAGTCTCTGTAACCAGACCAAGGGAAGAATTAGACAATAACAATGAGCGACCAACGAATGAAATGGAAGAATGCTGCGCGAGGCAAATCGAGCAAAGAGCCTCATCTGAAGAACGAACAAAACTGTTTTGAACTTGCGAACTTCTGACGAGGCATGAACCAAGCAAGACAAGGACTAGAGAACTTCAGATTCAATACTAAGAAACTGAGGTACGAGCAGGGATGAATCTATTTTGTCTAAGTTGAAGTGTATGATCAACTTCGGAACTTAAAGATAAAGACAAAATAGTCTATCTACGAACGCAATAATGGAACGAGAGATGGACGTATGTGTCTAGAAGGATTATGATAGAAAGAGAATCCTACTCCCATATGTTGTGGACTGCAACTTCGTTCCATCCGAAGTATTCATCTAACTCGGAATCATCACATTGGTAGTCCCAAACAGATGGAGAGTCAGGTCGGTTTAACTCGTCGAGATAGAACTCTTCATGGAGGATGGGATTGTGGTGGCAGGAAGGACGAGTAATCCAGTGAGCCATGAGGGGGTCGTACTGGAAGAAGGTTAACTGTTTGGGCTCCAACTTCGAGGGAGGAGAGTTGACCATGCAGTGGACAACGGAGTCAATCCAAGCATGGGTAGCACCAGGGATAAAGGCTGTATGGGAACCTAAGAACCCTACGCAAGCGATTGCCTCTGCTACCATGTCGATAACGTTCTGAGATTCGAGAGGGATGTACTCAGACAGGTTGTCTTCATAGAAGTAGATGGGGGCCTGTCTGAAGTCGGAATAGGCGACGAAACCCCAATAGATGGAGATGTGTCGGCTTAGGAAGAAGTACTGAAGGAGCAAGCCTACAAGGCCTCCCTCTCGCGGTCGAGAGGAATGCGAGGGATGAGGCTGCAATCTGTCAACTTCTTGGAGTAGTCCGCGTGGTATGGCCAGTGCTTGTACAACCCTGACACCGACTAGGTTAACTTTGGAAGAATGGGATATGGATAGAACGTACTGTACAGGAGATTGCAGAAGTGATCTTCTACGGTGCGAACATTGGGCATGGGAATTGATCGACGAAGGCGAGTAAAAAAGACTTGCACTGATCGGCAAACCCAGTATCCTACCTATTTAAGAAGGATTTGAACGGGAAAAGACGAAGTTCCGAAGAATGGAACTAAGTAGTACCTGCTGAAACCCGAACCAGAACGGCTCCACGGGAGCAGATAAACTAAGAATTTAGCCTTGAGATTCGATGGCTGAACTTCAGAAGAAAGGGCACGGTCACGTTGTGTAGAGGCAAAGAAGTACTATGCGTCTAGGTGGAATAAACTAGGCAGTACAGAGTCGTCTAGGTGGTCGTACCAAGGAATAATGGACGGAACATCTACTTCCGAATCAGTATAGTGCCATGCTTCGTTCTGCTGAAGGCAGTCTAAATAATATAGGTTGCAGACTAGAGGACAGTAGGCTAGAGGTGTACGAGACAACCAGCAACCCATCTGAGGGGTAAATGCAAAGAACTGAAGTTCCTCATAACCCAATGTTGGAGGGGCAGGAGCTTCAGCGGCAAAGACAACGGCATCGATCCACACTTGGACAGCTCCAGGAATGAGGGCCGTCTTCATAGAAAGGAACCCAACACGGGCAATACCTTCAGCGACAGTATTAACGAACTTCCAAGCCGCGAGAGGAAGGTTGGTATGGAAGTGAACTTCGCAGGAGTACACCTTGTCTTGGTGGTGATTGTATCGGACAATGTAGCCCCAGTAAAGGGAACAATGGCAACTGAGAAAGAAGTGTTGGAACAGGAGGCCAAACAAAGTTTCGTTCCACTGATCGAACGGAAGGGAGAGGATGAGACAGCAATCGCCTACTTTGAAGGTAGAGTCGTCCTGATAAGGATTAACGTTGTAGAATTCTATAGACGATGTTCAGAAATACAGAAAATGTCATGAAGTGCCACTTTTCCCCCTATCTTTTCCTTTCTTAGCGCCCATTCCCCTTTTAGCGTCTATTTGTCAGTTTGACGCCCACTTGTTACTTTGACGCCCACTAGATACCCGGTTCCCCTTTCCTCATCATTCCCATCATTTCCTTCCTTATCCCTGTTCTTTCACATCGTCTTCACAACCCATCTTATCCATTGTTTCCTTTGTTCTTCTTGTTCTTTTATACACAACAGTTACTCGTTCTGGACTTGTTCTTATTCCATACCTGGACTACTATTGTTCTTTCCTTGTTCCCTATTATCTTTCTTTGTTCTCGTGCGACTCATATTCCAGTATATAAGCTAGGTAGTTTACACCTGGTCCCTCATCTTGACCTCTTGTCATTGGGACCAGGTGAGTAGTTAATTCCATTTCTCTTTATCTGCAATATATCTAACTTGTCATTGGGACCAGTTATCTACCTGCTCTTACTCTCTGCTCGCTGTCTCTGTCATCTCTGTCGTCGTCTCTGCTAGTCAACTTCTGTTGCCATTGCTTCTATAGTCTTAGCGTCTAGTGCTTTAGGACATTAGGTCAAGATCCTTATTGCACTGACAGCCTAACCAGTGGGAGGGTTGTCCTTGCAAGATCATCACGGCTTCCAAACCCTGTTCAAATCTCGTTCACGCAGTTGATCCTGCAGACCAACATCACTGGCACCGCAACCCTGAAACCCGCAACTGGAGAACTTGTGAACTCCAAACCTGCCCACACGCCGACCCTTTAAACTCGATCCCGCAAGCTCGACAATTCCCCGACGGATCAGAGCTAGTACCATTACTGTTCCCCAGTCCTACTCCCGCTCCTGAACCAGAAACCGATTTAACAGCCTCCGCTGCCTTACCGTTTGCTGCACCACCCACTCCCGTAGGTTCTGGACCAGCCACTCCACGACCTCTCTCTGTTCTTTCGCACCAATCTCCATCCCCAGCTGAAACCACCGACTCGCACGCCTCCCAAACCACTACCTCCACCATATCCAGCATGTCCACTCAGGCAACCGCCAGCGCCACCCTCGTATCCCTCCTCTCCCGTCTCATTGATCGACAAGAAGCCCAGCAGGCCCAGCTGGATGCCATTAAAGACGCCTTCAAAGCCAATAAAAATGAAGGGGCCGTCATTGCAAAGCATGCAAACAAGCTGCATATTGCCTACATATAACCTCAAATGCAATGGCATGCAACTCAAATATGGCCTACATTTGACCTGCATATGAGCTACATATAGCCTATGTTTGAGCTACAAATGACCTACATATTACCTCCATGACTCATATACAATCTACGTATGACCTCCATATGAGCTACATATGAGCTACATATGGCCTCAAAAGCAAATGTCATAGGATAGGACCCCCAATAATGGGTGGAGGGGTCAGAGAAGAATCCACCCACAAACCACCCCAAATTTGGAAGGATGGTTGGATACAACGCCTGCGACAGTCCACCCACACGCCATATTTCCCACACCAGGGCTGGACATCATTGTCCACCCACTGACTCCCCAATCAGGCCATCTCAGATATGGTTCACCCACAGGCCCATTTCCCACAATTCTTACCTGTGTACCACCATTGTTGCGCCGCCCTCACTCAACATTGACCATTGTTCTTCGTTTATTGACGTCAATATGGGGATACTCCAAGTCATTGGTAGCCACTGTCAAGGTGCTCACAGCACCTCAAAAATGGAGTCAGGTCTAGGAAGAGGTGATAGAATAGCGATACTATTACGTTAGATCAGTGATACATCCAATTTGGCGGGTTATTCCTGTACTTTGTACTTATGAATGAATTTTTCCTGGTTTTCCTTGAGTTTTAGGAGGTCAGATACCATTGTCCACCTACAGGGGACAATTTTTCGAGGTCAGAGTCGCCATCCACCCACAAAATGTCTCAAAAAGGCAATCACTTTGTCCACCCACAAAACCTCGAAAATGGCCAGATCTGGTATCTGACCCCCCCACCCATTATCAGGGGTTCTCATAGAATTCACATATGAGCTGCATATGGCCTGCTTATGAGCTATATATGACCTGTGTATGACTTGCAGATGGGCTATCCATATATGACATATCTAAACCAAATACAGATAGCATTCAACTGACATATGACCATCGCTTCTTTTCCTGGCACCACGACCATCACCCATGGGAAAACTCCATTCACCACCATCGATCCCCCTAGGGCGACAGCAGCAGCTTTAATAGCAAAGTACCTACACCTCAACATTAAAATATCATGTCCTCCAACTCTGGAGGAGACATAAGGGGCCGGGGCCTGGGCAGGGGCAACCCTGAATGATCACAGCCCCCCAGGAATACTGGATCCCTTCTCTCTGAGCGCAGGTCGTCTCCTGCGGTAACTTTCGGCCATTCTCCAACCCGTGAGGAAGGAGACTCGCCTCAGCCTGGGAGTGGCAGCGCAGGGATGCGCTTCACCCCATATCCTCAGGACCATTCCAGGTCGAGGTCTTCCTCGACCACGAGGGGCCCATCATCTCAGACTCGCAGCAGGGAGGGTTTGACGCATTCGCATTCCACTGCTCCCCCGTCGGTGACGGATTCTGGGGGTGGTGATGACCAGTATGGGCGCCAGACACAGGAGCTAGAGTTGAACATGGGCATTGAAGATGGTGACATGGAAGCAGACGAGGCGGCTATAGGAGGGGCGCTTGATGAAATCCGGGGCTGGATTGCCAGCCACGACAATGGCGGGGGTCTCTCCCGCAGCGTGCTACAGAGCATTGGGCGCAAAGCCAAGGCTCTCTCTACTGTTTGCCTCGGCGAGGCAGGCGACAACGACAAAACCGTACGGTTGACAGCTGGCAGGCCTTTCCAGGCCTTCACTGTTGGATTTTTGACAGCCCAAGGGGCTGGAGGCCCAGTGTCTATCAGCAGGGACAGCAATGCCTTGATGGCAGACACGCCAGCACCTGCAGCAGCACCGCAGCCCCCCCAACAGCAGGGGGTGATGACGATCTCCACACGCCGGGGTCCCCCACCTCGTGTCAATCGTGCCACGAGACCCAAGAACTCCAGGGCCAGCCTGACCACGTATGCTTCGGCTGCACGGCGATCTCTGACTGTAGTCGTCAAGCTGTGTGGATTCGACAGTTACTCTCTGAACTTGGGATTGATATGACTCCTGTACCTATATGTGGAGATAATCAAGGCTCAATTTTTATCGCCTCTAACCCAGTTCAAGAGTGTCGCACTAAACACATCAACATCCGGTATCATTATATTCGGCAATGTGTCGAAGACAATAAAGTCAATCTGTTCTTTATTGATGGAGCCTACAATCCAGCAGATATGTTTACCAAAAACCTTGGACATGTCAAGTCCTCTGCCTTCAGAGAACATCTTGGACTTGAATTCTATTCGTCCGTATAGACGCTTTGTACTTCATGATGCTGTACTTAGCGAGGGGGAGTGTTGAATCCAGACTCTCGGATACATCGGACTGTAGCTATGCACGTACCATATGCCCACATCTTATCTATCTTTTCAGATCTACATCTATGATATCTATGTATTCCTCTTATAGTAGTTACAGCCATGCCTGTACAGTATTTAAGCCCTACTGTTTCTCTGCAATCTCCAGTACTTTTATCCCTCTTGTTGTGCCTCTATAAGCTTTACTCCAGGTGAGCCAGTCTGCCTTATGGCTGCCACTGCGTAGGCAGGACCTCTGCCTCAACACTCATTGAATCTCGTGGCCATACATGTGACTTCTATCCGAAATACCACTGAGCTCAACTTCATTGAGCAGTACTGGGGAGCCACCAAATTCAAGTATCACGGCACACCTCCAACACCAAATTTGAAGGAGATGAGGGAGAATGTGAAAAAATCATTGGATAATGTTCCACTGTTGAAAATGCAAAGGTATGTTGCTATTCTATTTGTTCTCAATCATATCTATTGAACTCTTACCCACTCAGGTTTGCCAACCGGTCAGCAAGGTTCATACATGTGTACTGTGAAGGTCTTACTGGAGCACAGGCAGCATGGGCCAACAGGTGGTATCACAGACACCGCATACTCCCTCCTGAGATGCTAGAAAAGGTACAAAGACACCAATAGTTCATT
>JANHQD010001849.1:0-17863 GCA_024721195.1 Marasmius sp. AFHP31
AGGTTTCTGGGCAAGCCGGTTCTACACCTTCACATTGATGGCTATTGACGTAGTCTCCGTCTTGTTAGCAAACTGATGCCTCCGTTCCCGACTTAGTTATGAAAAGCACGGGGTACTTCATCTTTCATCTCCATTGATCTTCGATTTTTACACTGAACCTGTCGACTCTAGGTCTTTTTTTATGTATATTATCCTCATTTGTCATTGAAACGACGCTCAACTTACACCACCCATCACAAGATTATCTGGGCTACTCGCCGAAGCAACAGGAAATCAAACTTATTTGGACGCGGCTTCTCAATCTCTCAACTTCATTCACGATCATCTGTACAACAGTCAACATATTGTGGAGGACGGAATTAAGTCTGATACATGCACGACTCAGACGTCGTTCGCCTTCCCATATAACTCAGCTTATATGATCGAAGGGATGTCCATTCTTTCTACTATCACGAAAAATCAGTCAACACTACAGTTGTGCGTTCGCTTTCTCTCCTCAAAATCGGCGTTCAGACTCCTCAGGAACCTTGCTTCCCGTAGACTTCAGGATACACTTGCAGCAACGGTGTACAATAAAGCATGGCAGGGAGACAACGGCGTCATCTCGTATGGATGTGAGTTAGGGCCTGGTCACCCTCAGCCCATTTCAAAGTTCTGACGCACCCGAACGTTTCAATGAAGCTGGCAGTTCGGGCGACTGGAGCATGGTTCACGCGCTTTCGACTGTATATCAACGGAATTCCACCGAGCCAGATCTCCGGAACTACATTCGCGACTACTTGACAGTACAGGTAAGACTCATTGGTATAATTTCGTTCAACGAGTAGCAACGTTCTGACCGAGTCTTGAACGAACGCAGTACAATGCCTTATCCGACTTGGCTACAGCTGGTAGTAGTATATACGGTAGCTCATGGATTGGTCCTCCGGCTACACAACTGGACCCTATGAACCAGACGACCGCGCTCACAGTCCTCATCAGTGGTATCACGCTCAGCAATACCACTGCCTCTAGTATCCCCCCGCCAGTCGAAACGAGTGGCACGCCCTTGGGTCCCAACACGACTGGGGGTGCTCGTCCAAGTACTGGGGCTGTTGTCGGAGGCTCTATTGGAGGAGTGGTTCTCTTGGTAGTAGGTCTAGGAATCGGGATCTGGTGGCTACTGCGTCGTCGTCGTCGCCGCCAGCAGAGGGCTGACACAACCACGGGATTTTCCGCGGAAAATCAGTCAGTCCCACGTTCGGATTATCTTAGAGAGATTTCTTCCTCCCAAGGATACACAAGCAGCGGAGGCGAATCCATGAGATCACTGGGGAGGATTGAACGAATTTACCGGCAGGGAAATAGACAACTTACTCCGATACGTCTTTCAGCCCCTCCATCCTCTCAGTGGAGCTCGACAGCCAGTAGCACTGATCAAGGTACTTCGTCGGTCAGTGAGCTCGCGGCAGAACTGGATGTCCTACGGCTGCAGCATTCACGCCTGCAGGAGAGGATTTGGGAAGAGGAAGATGGTCCCCCACCGGAATACTACTCCGTTCGTTCGGCAGGAAGGGAGCAATACCGAGACAGGAAAGGAGGATAATCATATTCGAAGGACTTAGATCAGTTTCACTTTTGTATCGGCTATGGAGTTCTTAGTGTACATTTCCCACCCAGCTCGGCGGCGGCCCGTATATCGGAAATATTTCCAGATAAGGAAGCAGCATCGATTTTCGCGTCACCTGTAAGTGCCCCAGCCTTGCGCTCGTCCCTTTGCTAGCTTCATCGTAGCGCCGCTCGTTTGCGATAAGGTTCCGACTCTCCACTAAAGAACTCAGTGACATTGCAGCGGTGTAGACCTCCCTTGGAATAGGTGTAAGTCCGATTTATTCGTTATCCTTGGGTAACATCCCCGGTCGCTACTGTGGGTCCTTTTAAGTTTTCATTGAGATAGGCATCACCTCCATTAGATCTCGACGACGCACAACGCAGTGGCTCGCGTACACAACATTGCACAATGATAGGCATATGGCCGCACATCACAAAGATCGTTGGTTGAGGGATTTACAGCTTGAGATTGAGGAGCCATCTCGAACGCGTGGATGACATGGTCAGTGGAATACTTACCCATAAACTGAGGTGAGCCGAACATGATTATCCTTGACTATACATACGTATTCATCATTCCCTCGACTGCATCATATCTTGACAGGTATTTACAACAGCAATACTAGTTGAATACCCATCGACTGAGCTGCACATCTTAGCAGCTTCAGTTGACGTCTCAGCATTGACGGTTGAACCTCATGTTAGCAACCGAAAGCTCTTTCCGGAGCTTTAAGAGCCTCCCAAATGGATCGAGACGGACAGGAAGATGTTCAGTAGCGAACGGTCCAGAACGAGTTGTTTAACGGGCTTATTCGAACAAGAACAGATCGAGCGCATCTTTCGTTTTTGGTTTTGTCCTACACTCTCTTATTTATTCCTTAGTATGAGGAGCCTTGTCCCTATAGAGGACACCATTCGTATGTGGATCACTCGCACGCGTGCTGTTGATCATACTCATAGTTGCCAGAGGTATGTAATAATGGATAAGCTAGACAACTAGATTATGGATCGCAGCTACGTCTGATATAAAGGCCGCTCGTTCTCATTGTAGGCCTCCATCAGATTCCTCCTATCGTCATCATGCTCACCAGGCTGCATATTGGTTTATTCTTCTTTCTTTTCGGCTCCGGCATCACCCAACAATTCTCCCCTTCTCCACAATGGCGAGTACGTGGAAGAATCGCACCCCTCCTGCTCGCATCACTCATCTAAAGATGCTCTATTCGTATACAGAGACCAGGCATGACGATTTCTTCACAAGAGCGAATGCGACGTGCCTCCGACGCACTGAAAACAACGATGCTCATTTTCGACGAGACTTCTGGTTACTTTGCAAAGAGTATCTGGGGATCAGGAGCGGGGCTCTATCTGTGCATGGTCGAGTTTGACCTGGCCACAAATGGGACACAATACAAGGATAAGTTGCTGTCGTACTTTCCGAAGGTGGAGGTTGCCAGACCTGGGTTTCTTGATACGCTGTAAGCGTATTCTCGTTTGAGCATCGGGAGTTGCACTGACTTGTGCCCTTTTGAAAGTGTCAGTCTATTTCTTGTACCCGATTTCTTGTGTGATGTCGCTGACATTCAGTGGTCACGACCAGCTTATTTATGGATTGTGAGGATCAGCTCCCCGATTCGTGTGAACGTAGGAGGCTAATACCAGCCCTTCAGGATATACGGGATCGCTGCCGTTAAAGCTCATGCTGCCTACAACGACGGGAATTTCTTGGTCTGGGCAGAAACAGCATGGAAATCAGCTCGTCCCTTCGTCATTTCCGACAGTGATGTGCAATACGGAAGAGCCCTTAAGAAACCAGCCATCGTCCACAATTGTTCGGGCGGTGAGTGCCGGCTTTACAACTCATAAATTTGACAAGGCCTCACTTTGATCATTTTCTTCAGCTTCGTTAGCGGGAGGAGCATTCTACACGAGTCGCTTTATAGGAGTATCCTCTAATTCCGACTTGAGTATGCAACCCACAGGGTAACTCGTTTTTAATGTTTCGTCACCACCTGATCTATAATGAAGCAATTGACTTTAGGGCCTTTTTCATGTAAAGTATCATCAGTTCCGATGTCCCAAGAACAATCGACTGATATCACTATCGCAAGATTATCTGGGCTACTCGCCAAAGCCACACAAAACCAAACCTACTTGGACGCAGCTTCTCAATCCCTGAGCTTCATTCACAATCACCTATATAACGATCGCCATATTGTTGGGGGCTCAATCGCGTCTGACACGTGCGAGACCTCGTCATCAATTGAACCATGCAACTCGGCCTTTATGATCGAAGGAATGTCGATCCTTCATACTATCACGAATAATCAATCGACACTGCAGCTGTAAGTTCGATTTTTCCCCTCAGAAATTGATATTTCGGTTGCTCAGAGACCTTGATATGTGTAGACTTCGGGATACACTTGCAGCAACGATCTACAACAAGGATTGGCAGGGAGACGACGGAATCATCTCTTGGGGATGTGAGCTCCAGTTAGGCCTTGTTTTATTTCGCAGTTCCGATTGACCCAAACGTCCTAAGCTGCCCGATGGGGCGACTGGTGCATGGTCCACGCGCTTTCGTATGTATATCAACGAAATTCCACCGAACCAGATTTGCGGAACTACATTCGCGACTACTTGACGGTGCAGGTAAAGCTTATTTGATATCGAGTAGCAACTCTCTAACCGATTTTCGAACGAACGTAGTACAATGCCCTATCCGACTTGGCTACAGCTGGTGGTAGTATATACGGTGGCTCATGGGTTGGTCCTCCGGGCACTCAACTGGACTCTAACAACCAGACGACCGCGCTCACGGTACTCGTAAGTGCTATCACACTTGAGGGCACCACCTCCAGTGTTCCCCCGCCAGTTGAGTCAGGTGGCACGTCACCGGGATCCAACACATCTGGTGGCACTCGTTCAAGTAGCGGGGCCATCATTGGAGGTTCTGTTGGAGGAGTATTCTTTTTGGTAGCCTTAGGAGTGGGGGTCGGGTGGCTGCTGCGTCGCCGTCATTGGCAGAAGGGAGACTACCAACCATTCTCCAAGGGCGCGACCTCGAATTATCTTACGGTCACTCCCTTTACAGAGCATTTGAAAAATGGAAATGAATACGCAGAATCACAAGGAGGAGCTGTAGGAGCTCGCCGGAACCTCAAACATGAAAATGGACACCTCGTTACTCCAATACGTCGGCCAGCTCCTCCCACATCTCACCGGAGTGCCTCTACGAGTAGCAGTGATCAGGGTACTGCTTCGGTCACGGTGAACGAACTTATGGCAGAATTACGGGATTTGCGGCTGCAACAATCGCGCCTGCTAGAGAGGACACGGGAGGAAAATGACAGCCCCCCACCGGAATACTGTTCTGTACGTTCGGAACGAAGGGATTAGTATCAGAAGGACTTGTCGAGGTATCAATTTCCAAAATTAAATAAACACATGCGGTCACTGAGGGATGAGCCGGAGCCATCAAGAAGATGGACGCTTCCTTGCCCCGATACGTCGTCCAGCTCCTCCGTTCCCTCAGCGGAGCCCAACAGCCAGTAGCACTGATCGAGGTACTATTTTAGTTGGTGAGCTCGCGGCAGAATTGCGTGCTCTACGGCTGCAGCATTCACGTATACAGGAGCGGGTATGAAGGAGGATGCCCCCTACTCCCCCCACCGAACCATTCCGCACGTTCGGTCAATGAGACAGGCAGGAAAAAGAATGATCATGTCTGAAGGTCTTGTATTATCGAGGCATCGAATTCACTTTGTATCGGCACAGTCGTTGTTGTACATTTTATTCGCGCACACAAGTACGCAACGTGTTGTAACCTGCTTGTTATGCCTTTCCTTGGTCAAGTAACCACTTCAGCCCTGTACGAGTATCCTCCCGAAGCTTCACCGCCTGCTTGAGTTGGGGAAGCATGCCCTCGAAACCATGAGGCACACCAGGATATCTGGTTTTGGGCGGCACGCGTGAGTAACGACCATTGATTAGATGTTTGAGGGAGTGCGTACACTTCGAATTTGGTGGGGACACCCGCCTCCCTGAGTACTTTTTCGTAGATGAGTCCCTCATCACGCAAGGGATCAAGCCCGCAGATCTGCAAGAACGCAGGCGGTAAGCCTTTGTGGGTCTCCAACAGAAGGGGGGAGAATTTCGTGTCAGTGGCAACCGGCTTATACAGAGCTTCGAGAGAGTCAGAGCCAAGAAACACTCTTGTCGGAAGGAAGATACTACGTACCATAAAAGTCCTCAATGTTGCTTCTGTTCAGTATAGGTGCGTCTTTATTCTGTTCATACGATCGATATAAAGATTTGAATCTGATGATGTCAGGTTAGCACCGTCATAGAGACCACATTGACTGACACTCACTTCTCAGGGACAGCGTCAAAATGTACGACAGCCGGAATCTGAAGCAACTGTCCCGTCAGAGGCTTGTCCTTGAAGAACGAGTCATCTCGAGCGAGATGCGATAGAACAGCTGTCAGATTGCCGCCCGCAGATTGCCCACCGACGATGAATCCTTTCTTCAGCGAAGCAGAGAACTTCTCGGGGTTGGAAGCCACGAATTTCAGGGCCGCGAAGGCATCGTCCACTGCTGCAGGGAAGGGATGCTCTGGCGCCAGCCTGTCGATGATGAGCAGTGAGGTTCAATGAGTGTTGGTTCTTTCCATAGCTGGAGTGGTACCTACCGATACTCGCAGTTGACAACAGCAATACGGACCTGAACACTCGCAATCCTCAGCCAGTAGTCGTCCATATTGCGGTTACCTATAACGAAGCCTATAGCCGTACGCGAAAGAAGCGGACTCAGTTCTGGACTATATCTTCAATACGGAGACACCCGTACCTCCGCCATGGATCCAAAACAACAGCGGAAAAGCGCCGTCTTCTCCATCGCGAGGGGTGGGCACCACACTCCTCGCAAGCACCGTAACACCTCCTCCAACGTCGATTTCATGCTCCGTAACGGTATACTCGGAACCTATGAAGGCAAGATCGTCAGTCGTTGCCGTTGTCCTGAGTTCGATGGCAGCGATAACATACTCGGGGGAAGTTGCGACTCAAACTTGCTGTTTCCTTGCTCGACAGCCACATCGACAAAGCCTCGCAACTGTTCAAGGGGTAGACCAGTGGGCAGTGCTGGAAGGGAGCCCACCAATGGTTCAAATTCTGGATCGATATCAGAGTAATGAGCCCACTCGGCCATGATTGATCGTGTGTGGGAGGAATGGATGGTCAGTTTCCCATCGATGAGCCTTTATAAACGTTCGGACCGTGTCAGATGTGACCAGCGCTGAACAGGTTCTCTCAATCGCGTGAGCACCGCCGCGTAACCATCTGTAACCGTGCGCGCCGCGCGCCGAGAAGACATCCAAACCGAAAGTTGACCTGGGGTACAAGGACACCCCGGAAATCGATGGATACATTGTATCCGAAAAACTCCATAGATAACAGTCGATAACTATTAATTGGGTGAGTGGCTTGTGATCGTACATGCCGAATGGACCTATACATCCAGACCAAAAGCAAGGATAGCACCCGAAAATCGATGGACTTCTGAGTGGATCCCATTGAGTACAGTCAGTACTTGCTAGGGAAAGGTCTCAAAGGGAGATATGGTACAGCAAGGTTTGACGTGATAGAAGTGAAGGCGGGGGGCTGGGGTAGGTGCTTCCTCATGGCCAAGAGTGCTTGGGGTAGGTGAGGGTAGGTGGCGGGCGAAGCAAACGATGGTCGCGTGATAAGAGCCACCCGGAATAGGTCGCCTGGGGTCATCTCATTCTGACATTGTGATGAGGACTTCCTTCAGCACAAGCCGATGAAACTCAGAGGCCTTGCGAAGAGGTTGATCGACGTTTGCACCTCCGCCAAAAGTAACAAATCTGTTCCGCATCTGGATACCTGAACTTGTCTGCATTCAGAGACGCTGAGCCGTTTCCCAAGAGAAGATATGTGCAATCTCTCCTAAAGGCTTACTCCCAATCTAGTTCGCGAACGTGGAGACATATGCGCCCACAAACGAAGCCAAAGTGATTCATTCGCGACGTGACTGCGTTACCATGGCATGATATCCATAATTCCGCCTGTGCATCCGCTTCTTGATCCCATCGCCATAATCCTCGACATCTACGATTTGCAGGAGGTCACAGTCTCCTGACGTAGAATGAATTCAGAAATTCGTCTGGCAAGCGAAAGGAGACTCACCGCCGGGTCATATCACCCTTTCCCCACCATTCATGATGCTGACCATCATTCCATCGCTTTCGACCCACTTTAGAGGCTCGTAGATCTCTGATGAAAGCTTTCTGCCCTGCACATGAAGCTCCACCGTCCTCAACCTCTCGACGTCTCTGGACATACCACTCTCCTGCTTGAACCAACGCGACTGGACGAGATCCACGAATTCCTCGTCTGCGTCAAAGCGAAACTGGGCTTCCAGTCGGAGAAACGTGAGCTTGGAAAGGATGGGATATTGAGTTCCGTAGGCATTGTCGAGTGAAGTGTTGCCGTACAAGCGTTTGAGAAGGGACTTAGTTATGGTTTGGGGAAATAGCCCATTATTCGCAGCGTCATAGGAGTTCGCACCGACCTCGGAAAGAGTAAAATGGTGGACAGAGGGAGTGAGTTGCAACGTAGAGATGACTTCAGGTTCTGATAATTTCATCCCGCTGAGGTTTAGCGTCGTTATAGTGGAGGCAGAGCGTTCGAAGAACTCGTGAATGACTTCTCGCGGCCAGGAGCTATGGAAGTGAATGGTAGATCCGTCCTGTAGTAGTTTGCAAGAGATTGTGAGAGATGTCAATGATGGCATGGTCACAGCCCGGAAAAAGTCGTGCACGACGTCGAAGAAACCTCGGGGTCCCTTCATATCAATGGTCAGCGATGAGATATCGGATACGACGATGTCCTCCTCTTTGATACGCCGTGGTAAAGATTCGTATGGTCTGAAAGGAATGGAGTCGACCCATGAATCCCCGAAATAGACCAGAGACTGCAAATTTGTTCCAAGTTGTAACACCTCGAGGATTCCAGCCAATGTATCCTGTTTGTCGTATTCCAATCGAAGTTGCCGTATCGTTTGCCAGGGGAAAACATGCGCAAGGTCTTCAGAAGGCTGGTAGTCCAATACGAATGTGAATCCGACATCACGAATATTTGGCGGGGTGCAGTGGGACGTCGGAGCGAAGAGCCCCCCGATGTTTATATCGCAGCAGGTGAAAGACTCCAGCAATGGGGCTTCCCGTAACGGATGGTCCTCGATATAGGGTATCATGGAGTAGGATGCCTCCACAAGATCGACCTCCCGCCAACGAATACACTGCTGCGTCAAGATAGAGCAGAATTCGGACATGAGTTCAAACCCCTGAGGATCATCGTCTTCATCGTCTTCGTGGTTATGGCCGTTGCCGTCCAAGTTGAGTGTCAACGGACACTGTCCCGACCTCAAGAGGCAAATTTTCACTGGGCGTAAAGCCCGTTCTTCGAAACGGAGGGATATGTTGCTCCAGATTTCCGGCAATCCTATCGCAATCTCTCTCCAGCGGCTACACACACTACTCAGGGTAAATGCGCCAGAGTACCACCGTCGTTCGTATGTCCCATGCCCAAATTGATTGTGAACAGACGCAAAACCGAAGATATGGCGAAGGGTTTCTGAGGGGAGCTTTCGAATTGGAGAGCTGAGGGAGGAGTATCGAGCAATATCGCGTCTGAGCGCTGCTTGTTTGGCTCGTAGCTGTCGAACTTGGTTCTCGTATTTCCGAATTTCCTTTTCATAGCTCTGAACGCTCCCCTGGGCTTCCTGAATCCATTTTGAAGTCTCTTGGGAGGAGATGAACGACGAGTGTGGGGATCGTAGAGTTTCGAAAATGTTTTGTGGTGCCATACCTATGCCTGAGCCTGGTAGTTCATGTCAAATAAAGGTCTTCAGGAATGTGATTGAAGGGAAAAGAGAGACGATAACATACCTCAATTGTCGAAGCTTCAGGTCAGGTCATGGAACAAAGACAAGATGGGTATGTGTGGCTGTACACCATCCTAGACAAGACAACCCGTCTTGAACGTTGGTCTCTGAGCCACTGGATCGTTCGTTACAGACACGGAATTACTTGTTTTTAGTGTATCATACTATTGTTTATACGTAGACTAAAACGCGTTCAAGAGTCTCTGGCCTCCCGCCCTACCGAAACGTTAACAATACATCACTATCACCTCATCAGTATACGCAACCTTCTTGTCCTGATATGCATCGAAGATTTCCTTACCGTGGGTGGGGGAAGATACTACCACCCAACGCCTAACCGCATCGATGCCTACCCTATCAGTGGATCCAGAAGATATTCAACGGCAAGTTTGAGGTACTTCTGACCCAGACGTAGAGTGTAAACGCGGTTGTGGAGGCCATAGAGTAACCTAAGGTGGAGTGGATTCAGCAATTCATCCAGGTAGCACAAGGCCACTCACCACTGGGTTATATAACTCTTCTCTCTTTATCATGAACGCTAACCATCATCCCATCGCTCTCGACCCACACCAAAGGCGCGTAAATATCCGGCAAAAGCTTCCCGCCGTGTACATGAAGCTCCACCGTCCTCAGCTTCTCGATAGCTCGAGAAGCGTCGCATTCCCACTGCTTGAACCATCGTGATTGAACGAGATCGACAAACTCTTCGTCCGCGTCAAAAGGAGAATGGGTCTCCAGCCGCAGGAACGTCAGCTTCGTGAGGACAGGATGCTGAGTTGCGAAGGCGTCTTCGGATGAAGTGTTGCCGCGCAAGCGTTTAAGTAGGTGTTTCGTTATGGTTTGGTAGGGTTGGTCCTTTCGTGAAGGATCGAGGTATCCGTTCACGGTCGACCGGGCCTCCGATAACGTGAAATGGCTAACGGAAGGGGCGATCTGTAATGTGAAGAGGACCTCCGAATCCGAGAGGGGTAAACCTCCGAGTTTCAATGTGGTCAGAGTGAACGCTGAGCGCTCGAACGAGTCTTGGAGAGCTTTCCGTGGCCAAGAACCCCAACTTCCCTTTCCAATGCGAGTGAGAGCATAGCAGTCGCAGCAGAGCGCGAGGGATGTTAATGAGGGCATTGTCACAGTCCCGAAAAAGTCGTTCAAGAAAGCGTAGAAGCCCTCCTCGCCCATCATGTCAAGGTTGAGCGACGTGATATTGGAGACGACGAGATCTTCCTCCTTGACCTGCCCGTATACAGCTTCAGAGTAGAAGTCAGCGCCCTGCACTTTCATGTAGCCGAAATACTCCAGAGCTTGCAAATTGACTCCGAGTTGTAAAGCCTGGAAAATTCCAGCCAACGTCGCCTGCCCGTCGTATTCCATCCTAAGGCGGCGCATGCTATGCCAAGGGAGAACGCTCGCCCGCTCTTCGAGAGGTTCGGGCCTCGTGGAACTTAAGATGGAGATATCGACTTCTTGTACGTCTGCTTTGAGGAACCATGAGAAATCCGCGTTAGAGCAAACGACTGATTTCAGTAATGGGGTTGCCTGTGGTGGGTGGTCCGAGATGTAAGAAGTCACACTGTGCGAAGCCGTGGCAAGGTCTACTTCACTCCATCGAGACGAATGTTCCACCAGAGCCCGGCTGAGCTCGGACACGAGTGTACGACCAGGTTCCTCTTCGTCCTCGTAGGTAAATGCGAAGGAACCTTCGTCAACAGCGAGCTTCAATGGACACTGGCCTGACCTCGAGAGGCAGACCTTCACAGGTTCCAAGGCGCGATCTTCCAAGGACAGAGAAATATTGCTCCATATCTCCGGGGAAGCCATTGCAATTTCTCTCCAGCGAATGCAGACGCCACTGATGCTGAATGCACCCGAGTACCACGGATACCACGACGAGCCATGTCCGAAGTAGTTATGGATCGATGCGAAGCCGAAGACGCGACGAAGGATCTCTGAAGGAAGTTTTCGAATCGGAGAGCTGAGGGAAGAATAACGAGCAATGTCGCGTCTGTGCGTCGCCTGTTTCGCTCGTAGCAAACGAATATGGGTCTGGTGTTGTTCAATTTCCCTCTCGCACTTCTGGATGTCGTTCTGCGCGTCCTGAACCCATTTTGAAGTTTCCTCTGACGGGAAAAATGCCGCGTGTGGAGATCGTAAGGTTTCGAAGAGGTTTTGTGGTGCCATAGTACCCAACCCTATCGATTCAGGCCGAAAGAAAACTCTTCAGGAATAACAGAAAAAAAACAAAAGGAGGGAAGAATCGCATACCTTGGTCTTTTAAGCTTGAAGTCAGGTCGTGGTGGAATGTGAAGAGGGTGAAAAGTGACACTGACAGCTTGTAGTGTGGCTGTACCCCTCGGCCTGGCACCACGCACGGACGGTCCATATGCATGAGGTGTCCGAATGTCACGAAATCGTCTTTTACAGGTAAGAAAGCGCCCATGTTCTCGTACGGGACCCAGATAGAGGCACAGAGATAATTATACACGCCAACAATTCATATAACCCTCCTCGCATTCTCAAATACACTAACCATCATACCCTCAGTATCCAACCTCTTCAATGGCTGATAGACTTCCTCCATAACGTCCCTATACACGATGCACAGTACTACCTCCCTCAACCACTCCGTAGCGCCCATAGACGTACAACCAACACCGCCTGGCCGGTCCCACCTCGACCGCACCATAGTGACAAATACTTCATCAGCGTCGAAGAGGTGTGTAACCCCAAGCTTGAGACACCTCAGCTTCGGTAGCAGAGGACTCTGGTTCGAGAACGCATCAGAAGCGAAAATCGGAGCTTCAAGTCGCTTGAGCAAAGCCTGAGTGACGGTTTTGAACGCCGTACGCGGAGGCGGCTTAGCCAATCCTGCAGACATGTCCAAATCGCTCGCCCACATCTCGCGAAGGGTAAATGATTGGAGCGAAGGAGTAACCTTCAGTAGTGCTATGACATCCATTTCCACCAAAGGCATCCCCTCCAGAGTCAACGACGTCAAAGTGCACCCTGAGCGATCCAGGAAACCGTGGATGACATCTCGAGGCCACTCCCCGCCGACCGTGAACCCATACTTCGTCCTGTCGTACACAGTTTCCTCGTGGCGGATGGTTAAGTTGGTCAACGATGGAAGTGTTAACCACACCATCACGTCGTTTAGCAAGTCGTAGAACCCTTGAGAATCTCCCAAGCAAATCGCAAAGGTGGTAAGGTTGTTGACGTATTGACCCAGGTCGTCGAATCTAAACATTGAGTAGGGCGATTCATCGAACCCCTCGATTCGCCTTGTAGCTTCGCCGCGGTACACGAGCGACTGCAATGCCGTTCCAGCTTCCAACACCTTGAATAGCGACACCGGCGTGAGCTTGCCATCGTAATCCATATCTAGGTGGCGGATTGTCCCCCACGGAAAGGTATTGAAGGACTCGACAGGAGCTTCCTCGTTTCGGAATCTAACGGTATGCAGACGGGGGGCAGGGCGAACAGGGTCGAAGATGCTTGTACCGTCGCGTGCTGCAAAGGTGATGGTCTCCAGGAGAGGCGTGAACGAAAGGTCTTCCAACATGTCCACCGCGTCGGGACTTGCCTCACTGAAGTCAACGTAGAGCCATCGTTCGGATTGTGCCATGAGGAAATAGAACAAATCCCTACAGGCGTTGTCTTCGCCCCACGTTCCACTAAGGCGAAGTGAAAGAGGATGATTTTGAGAACGGGCGACGGCGAGGCGAACGGGGATAAGCGAACGGGCGCTTAACAGCACATTCAGGCTCGCCCATAGTCCGGGTGATTGTAAGGCAATCTCCCTCCATCGACTACAGACACTACTTATGCGAAAGGCAGTAGACCTGTAAGGGTATTCAATGGTAGGATCCAGGGCGCATGCGTAGCTAAAGATGCGGCGAAGAATCTCTGGAGGTAATTTTCGGATCGGGGAATGAAGGGAACGGTATCGGGTGACGTCGCGTTTGAGAGCTGCTTGTCGTCCTCGAAGTTGTTGAATGCAGTTTTCGAATAAGTCGATGTCGTGTAGCGCGTTGGAGATTAGCTTGTCCATTTCTTCAGCCGAAAATGATGGAATCGACCATTCTCGAAGCGTTCTCAGCAGGGATTCTCCACTCATGGGTGGATCCAGAGCACGAGGGTGGACATTGGGAAAAATGGCGTCCATCGTCGCACGGCTAACGACCAAAAGGTATGGTCAGTTCGAGCAGGTATAGCTCATTGTTATAGGCTCACCTAACGCCAGTACTCTTGCCCAAAGTCAGCAGAACGATGCGTGGGGGCTGGTGGCTGGAGTATGAGAAATGGTGAGTTTCCGCAGCGATGCTATACAAGAGGAGAGACTGACAAGAATCCTGGTTGCGGGGCCGTGGCGAGGTTTTCGGACGCGTCGTGGCCATGGCTTTTATAGGAACAAGGCTCCGGTTCTTCGGATGATTAAAGTTCCGCCAAGCGCTACGCGGCTAACGGGCGATTTGCAGAGCTGTTTGACTGTTCAGAATCTGTTTCATAGGTTTCGGATCCGCCTGCGAAGACTTCGTTACTCACGAGGAGAGTGCCCTGTAAAAAAATCGATGAAGGAACCACATCGCGACGGCGGGAACCGGTCAGGTCCGGATACGGTACTGTTTCTTGGTTTCTCTCTCCTTGGTACCCTTGTAGTGCACCCAACCTAGACGCAAGCAGTCAGCTCAAGCCATGTGGCAAATGGGTTGATTGAATTCAACGCACCGAGTTCAGTTTCAATCTCAAAGCTGTCTTCTTCTATAGCTAACTTTCGTCCATGTCCATGATCAATTTCGGCGGCCAATTCTTTTCGTCGATCATACCAGATCTATGGAAGAGAATGAGCATACTTAACACGACCGCAAAGATATGATAGACCTACCAAGCCAAGCCTGAAGCTTCTCGTTACACATCCTTGAGGTTAAAGGGCTTCCTCGTTATCCCTTTGGGAAAGTCCGTTCAAAGAGCTCCATGACGCTGAGTCGTCCAGAGTCACGACCTTGTAGATCTCTACGGAGCCCGACCGAGCCACAAGGTAAGTAGAGGAACCAATATTAGAGATCGTGCCACGTACGGCCCATTCTGCAGTCGGGTTGTGGGTCCTGAGGTTCAACATTTACCTCCTACATCTCTGCTGATATCGATTACGCGCGTTTTCTGGTGGCTACGTCGATTTTTGTGTTTCAAAATGGACGAATATCCCTCTCGAGGATCTCTTCGTTTTTTGAACGACTTGGGAAGGCTGATTTCGGTGAGAGGGATGTCTAGCTTCTGGGTTCTCGGTGTGATGGCTGAGAATGGCACGATAAGAGCAGATTGAAGGCGTGGATATCTTCGAAATTAGAAGTTGATGTAGATGAGGCGCTACAAGTTCACTGACTGTAGCGTAGAGAAAGCCTTTGCTCACTGTCGTGAACGGTGCTCTCAAGGAGAAAGAGTAAAGAAGGAATCGGATGAGGCACAGCCACAGAACCTCTCTTTCCCCGCATCAACGACGGTCAGATTCAGAAGCCTCACACAACCACCCACAATGCATGCTGCGGACCTCTGCCGACTATAAAAGCTCGATGTGACTGCGCGTCCAGGCGAGCTCTATACCATGGTGTCAAGAACGCCCAGCTTACTTGGACGTATTGTGCACCTGTGCAGGCACCAACGACCAGGACTTCAGCCTTATCGTCGACATCACGCAGGGCCTACGAAACGTGAAGATGCAGATTTAGACACGGACCACCCAAGAGGGCACAGCTCATCGTTCACGCCGGTGGATTCTCGTCCAGCTCAATCTCGGATGCGGAAGTTGGGCAATTGCCAATTCATCGCTCATATCATGAACAAAGACGATGGGTCGTACAAAGTCAACGACGAAACTCCCATACGCATATTCTCATCTGAAAATGAAAATCGCTGTCTGGATCTCCGAAGTGTCGTGCGCACGATACAAAGACAGCGTCCATTTCGTTTCTTCGCGCGTCCTAAACGTGTGGATTCGATTATCGGGGGATGTATTGATTCAGGAAAAGGCCATTTGTTTCGTAAGTCGAACGTAGTTGTCGCCTGGCGGGGCGTGTTTGCAGAGTAGGTCGCTCAACATACGAGGAACCCCGAAAAGATCTACATATGCTAACTTGTACTCTGAAGTATTTTCCTCGGACATTCTGTGATCAACTTGAATGTTTCTTACATCGATGGCACCTTGTATATGGAAGAGGTCGATCCAAAGCCAAGAGTGCGTTTATCTTATCTCTCAATGCTCTTCGAAAAGAGGTGCTAATGCCGCCTCTACTCGAAGCCTCGCCGTCACGACTTATCCAGTGCCCTAGGGTAGGCCCTCCGACTTCCACAAATGCCCCCGATAGCTCACGTTTCCTTCATTCAGGATGGCGTTTGAAGATGTATATACACGACCACTCAAATACGATCCCAAGGCCCACAAACCAGGAAAGAGCGTAAATCTCCACTGGGGCAACATCATTACCCGTACTTTGGGAGATCTCAATCTCATCTTTTGCGGCGAGGTTGACGCTGTCAGAGGTTTGCGTTGTCAGGTTGCTTGATGTCGTACCATGAGCTCACTCTCTCAAACCTTTTCAGACACTTTTGGAAATGGCCGTCCGAGCGAGTGGTTTAACCGACGCGTAGAATTCAAGTCTAAGGGCGTCGGTAGCAAGTTCGTCTCACTACCCATACCTAATTTCCTTTTAGGCTCACCAACGATCTTCTAGGCCACCCATGAAAGCGAAGTGGCACATGCAATCATCGTTACTAGGTGTACCCGAAATTTTCTTAGGCTATCGCGATAAAACCCATCGTATCACAAAAACCACCTCCATGCGCGTTTCCGACATAAAGCCCGCTACCTACGACCACAGCATCCACCGAGGATATGAAGCGTTATCGACATTACGCTCTCGTCTCGAGTCGAAGGTTCAACATGAGGGCAAGATGGATGATGTGATATGGAGGGTAAAGATGAAGAAGGGGTCCATCATCAAGTTCGCGAAATTGAAAGAGGCGAACGAAGTGAAGAGCCAGAAGAACGTCCGAGGGCGCAAACCGACAACGAGGTTAGGCATTGTTCCGAGGCATATAATCACTTCTCTACGCAAATTACGCTCTACTTGAACGTGCTATGTCGCGTCTATAATTATCCTACCAAAGCTCCGCAGAACCCATGCCGTGTTTGCACTCGTATTCAGGTCTTTAGACTCCAGGCTTGTATATTTGATCTGTAAAACTTTCTTGGTGGTCTTTTAAAGCCATTTGCTGCTGTGGACGAGATCTGGACCTGAGCGCGAGTTCAGCATCGTTGGCAGTCACGAGATCACTCTTTCTCTTTCACCACCACCAGTTCCTATTCGTCTCGGGTGTTGAGGCCCGTTCAGTCGCCTTCCTCGCGACAACGGTGCCAGAAGGCTCCTGGCTGCGATGTGTAGATTGAGTTATCATACTGCATGTGACCAAACCTTAAATTCAGCCGAAGTGAGTCTTACCAAAGTTGCAGTTTAGTACGCTCACCAATTTCACACCAAATCGAAGCCAGAGACAAGAATCGAATGCAATTGCAATGGACAGCTCAATTCCACTGACATCGAACTCTACTAGTCTGCCCGCTCAATCTGATTCCCAGATGCAGCAGCTGGGTGACTGCAGGTTTATCGCTCACATCAAGACCCAGGACGACGGATCGTACGAAGTGAACAGTCCTGCACCCATACGGATATTTCCGTCTTCAAACGAGAATCTTCTCTTGGATCTTGGGCCTGCAGTGCGCAGTATTCAAAAGCGTCGTCCGTTTCGATTCTTCCAGCATCCGAAACATCTGGACTCGATTGTTGGAGGGTGCATAGAGTCTGAGAATGTGCATTTTATGCGAGAGAAGAATGTAGTTGTCACTTGGAGGGGTGTTTTGACGAAGTACGTTGTACAAGAATTCTCGGAAAGCTTCAATTTCTGACCAAGTTGCTTATGAAGAATCTTCCTCGGAGAAGCGATAAACTTGCATGTCTCGTACATCGATGGTCGGATGTACATGGAGGAAGAAGACCCAAAACCAGGGGTCAGGCTCCTTTCTCCGCGATGATGGACCCTTGCTCATCGCATCTTTAGCGGAGAACTCGCCAGTATGACTTGAATAATGCTGTGGGGTAGGCGTTTGAACCAAAGAAATACCCCTATGTTACTCATCCCTTCGTCTTCAGCATGGCGTTTGAAGACGTATACACGTACCCACTCGCCTCTAACACCCGTACGGACCAAACTGGGAGGAATGTAGACCAACAATGGGGCAACACAGTCACGCGCACTTT
>JANHQD010001850.1:0-18402 GCA_024721195.1 Marasmius sp. AFHP31
CGAACAAGACGCACGTGTTCCGCGTCTTGACTCTTGAGCGGAAGCCCCTCTTAGTGCGCGGACCTCTTTTTCAACACAAACCACCATCATCTCCAGTGCCGAGCTCGTAGACGGTTCCTCTCCAGCCCGTCCATTCTCACCATACGCAAAATCCAACTTCTATAGGTTCTTCAAGGCCTCCGACCTATCTTTTCGTGCGTGCATCTTAGTATTACCTTAACCCCTATCTAATAATTTGGCTCTCCTTCTCAGAAATCCCCTGTGCGCCCCTGTGCGTGTGCCGTGTAAAGTACAACTTACAAGATCAGTTGGGGAATGAGAGAAGAAAAGGAAATAGGATGACCAGGTAGGTCCATCCCTAGAGCCACCCGGTTCAAACAATTCATCGAACGACCCATTCAAATGTCCTTTTAAACACCCATTCAAATGCCCTATTTGAATCTCTGCATCCCCGTTCTACCTACTGCCTGCGATCACCTTCACGGAGACAACGACCTCCTTCTTAATTCCCGCCTTTCTTCTATCCCGTAGTTGACTAATTTATCTCTGTTGATGTGAACTCGAATGATACTGTTTAAAGTGAGCTTCAAGTCGGAACCATTTAAATGAGGTGCCATAACAAAAATGCTTTATTATTTAATTATTTTATATTATATCCCTGCTAATCTACCTGATCTCTCTCTTCGCAGGTTTTTATCTCTTCTTCTTCGATCGTACCTACAAAGACAAGACAACCCCCATTACCTTACGACCCCACCGAGTAAAGCAGCAAGTAGCCGTCGTGTCATCAACTCCACATCCCCAGTCTCCTCCTCGAATGATTTTGCTGGTCCCCTCGGATCACTACTTGAGGACGGATTGGTCGACGTGGGGAGAACATGTAACGAGCACCTACTCGCGTTCGAGTCTTCACACGATTGCGGGAGATATTTAGTGAGTCTCCTCCTCTCCTTCTCATCGTCAGAGCGAAATGACACCCGCTCGTCACCTAGATACAAAAACATACCACTGTCACTTTTTTCCCCCTGTCCGCACACACGATAAACGGAATACCCCAAAACGAAGGAGAAGAACCGAGAGAACGAATCCCTCCCGCTCGTCATTCACCCCCCTACGGAATTGGCTCCCCTTTTCTGTGACTGCTGACTCCCCTGCCGGTGACCTACCGTACTGGGTTTGAGGGGGGTCACGCCCGAGGTTAGATGGGGTTGAGCGACGCTGTTTGTCTAAGGATGAATGGCACCGTAGGTCGTAAGTGGCTACGAATGCTTGTCGGATGTTCGAAACTCGGTTCGGTAGTGCCCTGTCGTGTGTCGCAGTTTTTTCGTTGGTTCCTTGTTATGTCGGTGAGTTCTTCGTTCCTTGGTGCACAGGGTGCTGATTTTGTTCTAGCTTCCTTTGTGTTTCACTTTGCCAACTCCCGTTTCTCTCTCATGGTTGGTAAGCTTTCTACTCGCTTTTCATGTGGCACGGTGCTGATGTCTTCCCTCGCTTCGTCAGTCCTACCTTCGTCTTTCTATGTTCGACCTGTATTATGCTTTCCCTCTTCCTATACCAGTATCTTTAACCCTATGCCGATGTATGATCATTATAGTTGTGTATACGATCTCAGCCTTTGAGGCGTTCTCGGAATCTGAACGAAGTTGAGCGGTACTTGGAATAAGATCGGACTTGTTGCTCCAAGACCAAGGCGTTTTGCACTGTCATGTCATCGACACTCCCTCAAAGGTACAACGTTTAAGAGGTGCGTGGGTTGACGCTGTCGTGAACTAAATCTTCACTACCTATCTTTGGATGAATTTCATGTTCTCACAGGTGGGGCAAAAACTTGTTTCGTTGCAAAATATAAGGCAGAAATATAACGCCCTTGCTTTCCGGTGAGTATTTTTGACGCCAAATATGCGGAATTCATTCAATTTTGACTGTTTCGAGCACGTGGACCATGCCGTGTAATAAACTCCTCCTCCTCCAGCCCAAGTATGTGTCCAGCTGTTGCGCATCATATTTTCTCGCATATTGGTTAAGCAAAACAATGTTCACGCCCTGCTATTCCAACCTCATTTCGGGAGGTGGTTCCGGGACAGGAGAAGCGAAGGTTGGGCTGGGGCGAGCAAAGCTCGACAGGGTCGCAGAGGGATCACGCCGCCTGAGCAGGCGGGATCCTCTGCTTTGTGCCTCTCCTGCCCAATGCTCTCAACAATGTATCTAATCTGTTACACAGTTCGGAACCATTGGTAGGCAGATCAATTGAGCATGCAGAATGGCCAAGGGGGGGGAACGGTGGGCACAAAATTACTGAGGAACGGGCAGAGGACGGTCGGCGAGCGACTACTGCGTGCATCATTTCCTCGTTTAGTTGGGATCTGATGCCGGTTCGTTCCTTCATCTCAGTCTGGGAACAAGTCGATATGAAAGCCCAGGCTGCCACAAGGCTTACACAAGCTTGCCACATGTTCGAGGCTGATTGCAAGGTGCTGTACCAGCACTTTTGTTCAGTTTCCTCTGCCTGAAGCTCCTACCAAGTTCTCTAGGCTCCGCCGGGATGAATTCTTCCGAAGGTTCTCCGACCTATCCTCCTCCATCTTGCCCGTTCCAGAACGCAGATGACCTTCGAAAAATACTATCCGAACTGCCAAAACCAGCGAATCACCTGCTTCAACTCAATCGATCCTTTGGATTGTATGCCATCGAACTCCTTTATACGGTTCGCGGTCCTCTGTATCTATCCTCCACGGCACATCGCTGACAATAAGCTGTCAAGGAATTACAAAAACCCAGTTTGGACGAGAGTCACAGACGGCTTTGCATGAAATGCCTGAAACGTCTTGTCAAGAAGTTACGGGCACTTCCCCCATTTTTGTTTTTGCACGACATAAACCAGAGTGGGGCTTATCCACTGACTGGTGGAGGTTTTGCGGTGGGTTTTCTGGATGGGATGACACCAATAACTGCACTGACTCCGTCATTGCCAGGACATATATAAAGGAACTACAGACGGAAAGGTGGTTTGTTTGAAGGTTTTACGGGTCCACGTAGCCGAGAGTGGGCGGAAGAAGGAAAAACTCATAGCAGTGCGTAACCTGAATTATAATGTTCGGTACATAATCCGCTCAAGAAACGCCAGAATTTTTCTCAAGAGGCACTATTATGGGCGCAACTCCGACATGTTGGGCACGCGCACCCTCGCGACCAGTACCGTCACGTCACCCGTCACCGTCACATTTCCCATCGCGTGACTTCATCGCGCCCGCGTCGTCTGCCCGCAAAGGCCGAGGCACCTCTGTATGTCATGGCTCGTAAAGTATCTAGTCCATAAACATAGTAGTCGAAGTATTATCTTTATAGGTTCGCCTCATTGACCTGGCGCCCAATTCACTCTGTATCTCCCCTCCCATCTGGTCAATCATATCCCAAACCCGTTTGATTCCCCGGTGCATAGTTGGGTGTAATCCTCGAGAGTTCCGGGCTACGGCCATAATTGTCTCCCATCGCTGATTGATGTGGTCCGCTTCGGCGTCAGAAATAAAGATTCTCTGAGTAATTGTCATTAGGTTTCATTCAGATCTGAAAAGCTAATCTCGGAACTTACCGAAGTCTCGGAGTCATCAAAAGGCTCTGCCACCTCGCTATGACTAGGCTCGTGTCCTTCTTCTTCTCCGTCTACCAGCACATTCTGAATTTCATCGACATCGTACACCGAGCTACCATCGAATACTGAGCTCGCGCGGCTTGCAGTGCTGGCACGGCTACTACGTGCCCTTTTCACAGTATCCTCCAGACCCAATATCACCATATCCACCTCTTCTTCGTCATCAGAGTCGTCTGATGGTGAAGCGGCTATGGGTGCATTGATCCCAGGAATGCTGTAGAACGGTGGGCAGTGACTACGGCGAAGGGACCGAAAAAAAGCCAATGGTGTTGGTACGCCTGTCTTAACCGCCAGCCTAACAAGATGTTTACACAGAAGAAATCTGCTAATCAAGTACGCGGGACAGCTACAAACCCACTGCTGAGTGCAGGTATAGTACCTCTGCTCAGGAAAGGTGAGTTCCGAACGGACTTCTGCCTCGATCTCTGCTCGCTCGGCCTCGGTGACTTGACGGTTGTTTCCCAGTTCCTCAAGTTCACGTTGGTAAGTTCGTTGGCTATCCGTCTTCTCGTACTTTTTCCAAGCTGATCTGAGCGACTCGGCCCAGGGTGATAGGGGAATGGACCTTCCCTTGCGACGAAGTCCCTTTAAGTTGAGGATTTTTCGTAAGACACGGGGGTGAAGGTATCGAAAGATGACATGGGTGACAAGATCGAGTCGTGGGCGGTTGAATTGAGGTAAGTCATTTCGTTTTAGCTGCTTCCATGTGCTTTCCACTATCATTGTGGTCTTAATTCTTGGAATTAATTTGCAGGCAGCTCGTGCCCACAATACCCACTGCTTCCTGCTGTACCAGCGGTTCCAAAGGTACGCCCACGTTTGCGCTAGAGAGTTTGTATAGCAGTAATAATACATCTCTTGGGTGGCGTGGGACCAAATCTCTGCCGCGGTTCTCTTTGTGCCGAATTCGTCAATTGGAATAGTTTCGTGTAGGTGTAGGTGGCGACGGAATAACTCAACAACTGGTTCCCGATGCTCTTTGGGGCAGAACACGGGTAATTCTGTGAGTCCTTTCATTGCTGGTGGTGACGGCCAAAATTTGACTCGCTTATCACCGTGTTTCAGAATGAACAGTGGGGGACGGCATGTTTTCTCCTAGAATAAATTCACAATAAATTTAGACTGTTTTGCGGACTAACAAGACAAGTATAAGCTCACCGCTGCCTGGTCCATGCTTGTAGGACCCGCTTGTGCATCCTCCACCCTTCCACCTGTCTTGAGGTCCTTGAGTTCTTCTTCAAGGAATTTGAGGCTTTCCTTGAGCTTCAGAATTCTCGCATCTGTTTCATCCTCCGGAACAGACTTGGTGGCAAGCAAGTCGTTCTTCAATGCCCCCAAGTTGATTTTGATCTTGAGCGGCTCTACAGGACGCTCTGTCTCAGCGTCATCCTCATGAACTCCATCCTCCAACCACCCGATTGTCACACCTGGTGCCCAGGTAGGATCGATAAAGGTGAATGTATTGTGTGCTGTGCGTGGGTCATAGGCTGCTGGTGGCCGATTCTCGCTGAGGCGTTTCTCCAAGTACCGTATAGCATGCCAATAGCACAGTTGGTGCTTACAGTCCAGTAGCTCCGCACGACAAGCATTGATTTCGGAGGTGTCCTTGTCCGAAAGGGTGAATTTGATATTCGGACATCGAGTCTTTGTGAACCGCAGAAGATCCCGAAGAAGGAGATCCTTCGAGCCCTCTGGCGCGGTCTGGTCCTGGGTCGTGAACATGAAAGAGAGAGGTATTGCCTCGCCATTGACCTCGGTGATAACTGCATATAATTCATATCCAAGTGCGTTGGTTTTCCCTTGCCAAGCAGTAAGTTCAATGAAAGTTGTGTCCACCCATAGTACAGAGTTTGAGACTTACAGGTTGAATCGACAGCAATCTCCTCTGTACAATCCATTACCTCATTCAGGATCTCTTCAAAGCCAAAAGCGACAGCTGATGTCCCTTCAATCTCGCGAATAGGAATGATTTCCGTCACGTTCTCCCCAGCCAACTTCTGGAGTAGCTGAATTGACGACTCAACTTGGTCATCGTCCATGCGCCACTTGTATTGGCTGAGCTTTGTCCATTCCCTGTGGACCTGTTTTCGTGTGATCTCCGTATCAGGTTCGTCTTGTAGAACACCACTCCAGATCTAGAGCCCAATTTAATTTTAGTGTGCCAATTCACCCGATAGATCAAACGTAAATATCAAACCTTCGATGGCGTGAGATCATTCTCAACACCGTCTCGTATCTTCTCTTTGAGGTGGACAGGGATACTTATGTCAACATAAGCAGGATGTGTATGGTGGCGCAACTTGATGCGGGCCTCAAAAGGCATCCCAGTTTGCATTGTGACTCGGAGATATCCCTCACAATCGTAACGTTCCATGTTCTCCCGCTCGCGTCGATTGTTTTCTTCAACATCGGAGTTGAGGCGTTGGCGAGTCACCTCCTTTTCATTCTGGGCACAGAAAAAGACGAAGGATCTGGTATTCGGATCACTTGCGTGATCTGATACCGATTTATATCTATGGTCAAAGCCGCCCTCAGGTTGAGTACAAGGTGTTCATAAGTAATTCAGAAGCTTACATGAACCGGTGTCCGCTAAATTCCCAAATCTCCCTCGCAATTTGGCGGGCAATCTGGCCCGGATTATTGAGGGTATCATTGCCTGAGTCTAGTGGTTCTGTAACGTCCCCCTCCACTTCATGGTCATCCTGTACTGCAAACATGATGCTGAGATCGGCCATGGCATGTAATGCAAAGGATTTATCCCGTGATTCTGTCCTCTCTGACACCCATTCCAAAACCTCCTCCCATTTCATCTCCCTAACTGGTATCTTGTCCCATCTCCAAGCAGGGCGTGTAGTCTCGAGTTTCCTTGAAGAGCATTGGTTAGTGATTTCATGGACATTGGAGACTCCGTACTCGGTATCCGTGATAGTCAAACTGGCTGAGGTTTCCTTTGCGGCTTTCCGTTTTTCACTCTGCCGATCCTGGTACTTCACATCCTTGGTGTCGCATTTTTGGCACTTCATCTTGTAGCCAAGATCTCGTTTACGCCGCGGAAAGCTTTCTACAGGTCCGACATACCCACATCGGCATCGCCTTTCAGACTTGGGATCTGTACAAATGTTAGTCTTAATTTAATACACTATCAAAGCGGGATACTTACCAGGGAGGATTTTCGACTGTGAGTTGGTCATGGAAGTGAAAAAATCAGCGATCGAGATTGTCCGACTTCGCAACAATCACATAGGCCCGGAAAATCAAATTTCTTTAAGGTCCAAAACTAGCTGCCGCGTGCAGTAGCTTTCAGTCTATATTGAAGTAGTAATTACATGAGAAACTCTAACTAGTTCAGGTCTCTGACATTAACACGGAAGTTCAATATGGTGTGGTCGCGGTGTGGCTACATACAGAGGTGCCTCGGCCTTTGCGGGCAGACGACGCGGGCGCGATGAAGTCACGCGATGGGAAATGTGACGGTGACGGGTGACGTGACGGTACTGGTCGCGAGGGTGCGCGTGCCCAACATAACTCCGACACGCCAACCTTCTTCCTCTACTTGGAGTGAATACCAGCCTGTTTCCGTCAGGGATTTGCCTCGTTTCACCCTGGATGGAGCATGGAGACGTCATCACGTTCTTGAAGGAAAATCCGGGCCATGATAGGATCCGGGCAGTAAGTGGCAGTGCTCCTACCGTTATCTATTCATTGATTCAGATAACCGTCATAATTATAATACACCAATTCTCAACTAGCTCTACGATATTGTATGCGGGCTACAGTATCTTCACACCCTCTCACCCCCTGTAGCTCATGGGGACGTCAAAGGGGTACGTTGATCTCTCCCATAGAACGTAACCCAATTAACATCTTTAGGCCAACATTCTTGTAGATGAACAGCATCGCTGCCTTTTGGCAGATTTTGGGTTATCGGACGTCCTGGCTAATACGACCATAATGACTACAACTAGTGGCGGGGGTATCAAGGGCTCTACAAGGTGGATGGCGCCCGAGATGTTCTCAGTAGATGCCGAGCGAGATACAAAGGTGAAGAGCTCTAAGAATGACAAAACTCCACGAGATATATATGCTTTTGCCTGTACGGTGCTTGAGGTACGCTCGGGAGAATTTTGTCAGCCCGATTTACACTCACTTGACTTCACACAGATGATGACTGGAAAACCGCCTTTTCATGACCTCAGAGATGCTGCGGTCATTCATCGGGTTATGAATCACCACAGACCAGAACGACCATCAGAGGGTTGGTGCCCAGACCACATATGGAATTTGGTTGAATTATGTTGGGATCAGAATCCCTTACGACGACCAACAGCAACTATGTTGCAGCGCTATGTACAAAGGTTGCTCGAGACCGGTAACCCTTCTCCCGGAGACCCTTCCTTCATTGGCTATTTGAATCCGGACAGTTCGAGCTCGTATGGAGCTGTTCACCGTCTTCAAGAACTGATACACGCCTGGTTGGACCGCTTTCGAAACTCTCTCGAAACGCTTTTTTCCGATAACACCCGCCAACGCCAAGGCGTTACCGGTAGTGCTACAATGCCCGTATCCGACAGTACAGTATCGGATTCGCACACCGCGGGACGGCGCATCTTGGGAGCGGAGCTCTCGGATATTCAGGACGTCGACCCCACACCATTTAGGTTCAAACCAGATGAGCTTGCTCTTATGTTTCACCCCAAGAGCTATGAGTCCTTAGAGGGCTTTGGCGGTGTTGGTGGCATAGTTCGGGGGCTGGGGATTGACCCCTCACTCGGTCTGCAGACAGACGATGATACTGGGAATAATTTTGCTCGAAAAGGGACCGTCGAGAGTCACAAAGAGCGTGGCGGTGGGCAGGGCGAGGGCACTTCTGTCTATGACTGCGGCACTGTCCCTAGTACGGTAGAAGATGACGAAGATAGATGGGATAACTCGGGTGCCCTCAACGCGTCATTCGTTGACAGAAGACGTGTATACGGCGAAAACTCGTTACCGGTTCGAAAAGTGAGGAGACTATATGATCACATGGCGCTAGCAATGTGGGACAACATTAAGTTGGTATGTACTTCCTTTCGTTCTCAAGAAATACAGTTACCAGTGGTTCTAATGCTGCTTTTTAGACCTCTCATTTGCTTTCGACAGGAGGTCCGATCTCTCTCGTGGTCTTGTTTGAGGGGGTGACTACCGTGGTGGCCTTGCTTCAAGTTGTTGCTGTGGTATGTACATTCATCCCGACGTCTCTTGTTCGCGTTCAAAAATCCTGCTCAGATCGGTGTTGTGTCTCCGATTCAGGCCTGGCAGCAGGAGAGGCAGATTATAGCTTTGGAAAATCAGAGGTACAAGCGTGAGGTGGAAGTTTTTCGAAATGGGGTTAGAAAGATGGTTGATTTCAGGGTGAGTTCTCCCCATCGTTAACGTACACGCTGTGACCTGAATATTTGTTAGGAAGTTGTTGTCGGCGACATTGCACTGCTGGAACCGGGTGAAAACGTTCTCTTTAACGGTATTCTCTTGTCGGGGTACAACGTCAAGTGCGACGAAAGTGCCGCCACAGGAGAGAGTGATGTGATCAAGAAAGTGACCTGGGCTGATTGGACGGCTCTGAGGAAAAAGGAAAAGGAAGGAGGTAAGATCCTTCTCATATCGAGATTCGACCGTCGCACCGAATCACTTTGGCTCGTCAGGTGCAAGTACAAAACAAACTGATTGCTTCGTATTGAGTGGCAGCGAGGTTCGGGAGGGCCGGGGTAAATACGTTGTGGTTACAGTGGGGACAAGGAGCTGCAATGGACGCATCATGATGGGTAAGACACTCGCCAGTTTTCAATTCTGCGACGGGGTGTGTTGAATGCTACAGCAGCACTGCGTATTGACGAGGAGGCGACTTCCCTAAAGTCCCACCTCTACAATCGTGACGAACTCACTGCGACGTTGGAATTATCTTACGGTTCCTTCATCCTTCTCAGGGCGCTCAGTGCGATGGTCCTAATCAGCTTTGGTGAACTGCCAGATGACGACCGGTTTGCTCATTTTTTTTGTTTTTCTTCCACTGCTGGGACTTACTTTCTCAAGGTCTTGGAAAGGGAAGGTGTTTTCACTCGTGAAAATCATCGTCATTTATCCGTCCTTGATCATCAAGTCCATGCCGGAAGGTACGCCCCATCCATGTACGATATCGAATTCATCGTCATGACGAGACCATTTCAGCTTCTGCTATTGCTGTGCTGATTATACTAGTATTTGCTACTAGGATGAGGGCCTTTAAAAGCGCATATTTATGAGAAAATGTCTATTTCTTTTTCTTTCTTTTTTGAATACCTGGGCTGACTCAGGCCGAAGTACTAGAGCGACTCACTTGAGGAGAATCTAGAAAGGGACTTCGAGCATTGCATAGATAGGGATTGTAATTGGGCGTTGTAGGACCGAGAAAGAAAAGCACAGAAATGAGACATTGACATTGACACGGCGGGCAAGAAGCGCCTCGGTTGAGTCTCATCCGAGATGACCTCGGTTGAGGTCAACTTGAGGTCAACTTGAGAAATGGCCTCGAGGCCTCCACGTGTTCGATTGGCGGAGTTTTGAACCCACAGAAAATATAATAGGGCTGTAGTTACACAAAACTGGAGCTCATGTTTTGTTTCGGTCCTCATGCCATGCCCGCAAATCAATTATCGGATCCCAAAAAGGTTGGATTTTTTCGGCGGGGGCCCTTTGACAGTCAAGATTCTGAGTTCCACGCCCACGTCTATGGCGTATCCTGGGTAGATTATCAGAGACGGATGTGACAACAATTCTCAGGTTGGGCTCACAGATTCTATTGAGTCCCCAGGTGTATTTAAAACTCCGCCGATCGTTCGACATGAGGACTCAAGTTGCACTCAAGTTGACCTCAACCGAGGGCATCTCGGATGAGACTCAACCGAGGCGCTTCTTGCCCGCCGTGTGATAGTACGTGGCTCTGGTCGAGCGCGACCTATTCCTGTCCAACTCGATTCTTGAGTTTCTCGATGTTGGGTCGCTAAACATACATGGATGCACCAAGTCTATGTTTCTGAATCGGATGCTCCTGTACATGATACAAACAACAAACGAAAGATCGTGCCTCATAAGTAACGAGCGTCCAACAGAAACATAAACTACGTACTCGAGTATAACGTCTACCGAGTTGCGCACAGTGGCGCCCGAGGCTGCGACTTGCTGAACGGAAAAGCCCTAGGGCTTAGTACAGGTGGGTGGGGTTACATTGGGGATCAACGAGTGTATCGGTTGCTTCTGTCGTCACGAGAAGCGGGGCTACATTGGGATTTCCTGTGGTCCCATGAGAGGGTAGAAACGAACTGGAAGGCGGTTGAAAGGCATTGGGAGACCCAGCTACGTTACCTATGCTCCCCTCAATGACGGTGGTGCACCATTGGCTACCATGGCCAGTCGTAATTCATGCTTCCGGCCTCGACTCGAGAGGGGTGACTGTCGTGGACGTGCTCGTTACAATCTCCAAGGAGCTCCTGCGACCAGTCGGAGATGAGAGGAGTCGGATTAGAGTCGATATTTTGCGTGGCCATGGAATATTTCTTGAGTTGAAGACTAGTCGGAATTGGAGGGACGTGTGGGAGCTTGTCGTTGGTCTGCTATCAAAACGAGTGTACTAGTAGGCATAACATGTACAGTAGTTATAACAGGAACGACCTCTCAGGTAATACAGGTGTCGTACATACGCCCCGCCGAAATAGCGTTCACGGAGTAAGAGCTGACTATAAGCATCAAATCGCGGGTGTTTTGTGTTCTCGGAAGGAGCGCTCGGGATTAGCGCGCGGTGGGCGTCTCCTCAAATGAATTGGGAGTGACGGTGACAGCAGGGTGCGCAGACCGAGTGTGACGCGTGAGCTTGCCCTTCTCATATATAAGACCGTCCAACTGTTCGACCCATGTCAGCCCATCTTTCCTTGATACCGCCATCTCCCAACCATCTCCCAACCATCTCCTTGTATTCCTCCCCAGAGCCTCCCGTTACCCAGAATTCATACGAAGAGTCAGAGTGCACCTTCAAGTCCGAAAATTGCCAGGTGAGATCGAAGAGAGAGGTATTGCTCCAGTCGATGTCGGGGCTGACCGGGGCGTAGAGAACGTCGAATAGACTCCCCTCCATCATGAAGAGTACGATGCCCACCCCATCTCCTCGGTATCCCTTTCATTCCACACTACGCAATTCGCCACCCGTATTCCTCAGAAGACCCTCCAACGAAGAGACCCCCATTGTTGTGGGGTCATCGCAAACGACGACAGCCCTCACCGATGCGGAGGAGTATTGTGAACCATTCCCAGCAACAACAGAGGCCTCCTCGTTATCGCGGTCAACCCCTACGACCTCTACAACGAGCGCGCCTTCACCACACTTACCTTTTAGGGAAAGTGACGAAAGCGTCATTGGAACAAACCCTCCTCCTCTTTCCCGCCGGCGACCTATCCCCCTGCCCACGCAATGTGACTCCGAGGCAGTGCTACATCGGCTGCTTCTATCCCCTAGACAAGCAGATCTGCATTGGGACCTACTATGGTCACACGAGAGCGTAGAAAGCGTGTCGGAGAGCCATTGGAACGCTCTGAGAGAACCGGCTACTTCTCCTGCGCTTCCCTCGATGTCGATAGTGCACCCTTGGCTACCGTGGCCAATAACTGTACACATGTCTGATCCGGACTCGGGAGGAGTTATTGTGGTGGACGTGCTCGTGACGCTGTCGAGGGAACTCTTGCTGCCAGCCGGGGAGCAGAGAAGTAGGATTAGGATGGACTTTCTCCGTGGTCGGAGGATATTCCTTGGCCTGAGAACCAGCCATCTTGGAGGAGACGTATGGGAGCTCATAGTCGGTTGAGCCCTTTGTACTATCAAGAAGGTTGTATTAGTAGATGAAAACTTCGTTGAGGATTATACACACATACCGAGCACGCTCTCAAGACCATATCGTCAGAGGTAGTATGAGAAGAGAGCTGAGCCACCGAAATGACCCTATAAGAAGTTATGGTTGTCGTATTTCAATGATCCACGGGTGTAGGAGACGAGGAATTGAGGCTAGAGCCAAAGCCGGCATCGGCAGTGGGAACGACAAATACCCACAGAGCGTGGTCCAACGGGCTGGCGAGAGGTCACGAGTTGGAGAATCGTTTTGTAAGTCGTCCGAGAAAGCATCTGGAGGCTGTGGTATGTTCTGGGAAAGCACGCTGAGGTTCAGGGCGCGTTACGGCGTGACCCTAAATGACGGTGACAGAGCTCAAGCGTGACGCGTGAGTCCTTCATATCCCTCCTGCACATATATAAGTATGCCCAACGTCCCACCCATTGTAACCCATCTTTCATCGACACCCCCACCATCTCTCCACTATTTCCCTGTCTTCCCCCCATTTCCCCCCACTCCCAAAAGCTCATACGAAGGGTTGAAGAGTAACCACGGTGCTTATACCACTAGGTGAGGCCGTCTGGAGGTATTGTTCTCGTCGATGTTGTAAGGCTGACCAGGCCGTAGAGAACGTCGAATAAACATCCCTGCTCATCATAACACACGATGACCAACCCAGCTTCTCGATATCCCACCCACTTCCCACCATATTGTACGCCGCCAGTACTGGACGTAACACGATCCATCGAAGACGCCTCCTGCACGACGAGGACACCGCGGTCGATGGCAAAGCCATTTGATGAGGTCGGAGAGTATTATGAAGAGCTTTCAGCCGCAATGGAGGACTCCTGCACATCGCGGTCGACGTCTACGACGACCGCGAAAACGACAAGCCCGCTTAGACCACGGTTGCCTTTTAAGGAAAGTGACGAAAATCGAGTGACGAGTACAGGCCCTCCAGTTCTACGCCGGCACCAATGTGTTCCTCTGCCTACACAGTGCGGTAGCAAAGTAGTGCTGCATCGACTGCTACTGGCTCCAAGAACAGCTGGACTTCACTGGGACCTGCTGTGGTCTCACGAGGGCGTGGAGGCCGCGATGGAAGGTGGCTGGAGCGCGTTGAGGGACCCGGCTACATTCCCAGCGATTCCCTCCATGACAGTGGTGCACCATTGGCTGCCGTGGCCGATAACGGTTCATGCATCCGGTCTGGACTCGAGAGGAGTCACGGTTGTTGACGTGCTTGTCGCGATTTCGCGAGAGTTGTTGCTGCCCGTCGGGGAGCAGAGAAGCAGGATCAAGATAGACTTTCTGCGAGGTCGTAGGGTATTCCTGGGGCTGAGAACGAGTCGACTTGGAGGAGATATTTGGGAACTTGTAGTCGTTTGACCTCTTCTGACCTCTTTTTGATATCTTGGGCTTCATGAATTATTAGTGTATACCTTGGAAAATATACCAGACAGCACACCTTCGAACCCACGTGTCCCGTCGCTACACGTTGTCGTCAAATCGCAGTGATGCCCCACGAAGTTCGTATGTATGGTGAAATCGTCGCGATCTGAGTTTGTTGCCTTGTTATATATTGACAGAAAGAATCAAGAGCAGTATTCTGTTGACCATCGGACATTCTTCATTGCCCGTGATAGAATCTCGTCAACGGTCAGCATCGACTAACAAGGGCGACGGCGGGAGCAACGCTAAAGGACATTACAGTCAGCTATAAGGAAAAAATCCATTGATTGATCATGCTCACTGTAGACAGTCAAATTTCTCTCATACGAGGTTTGTAGTCGTTGTCGCTGAGAATGTTGCCCGGTATCATCGTCGTCGTGGAGGTCGTCGCAGAGCGAGCTTATCGTGGTTGCGGAACAGGTTTGAGTTTGCATGTATTTGTGCTCACCCCGCAGACGCTCAGCGCTCTGCGCTCGGGCCGGATGTCCCCTCCATACAGTTTGCCCACTGCCCACCAAAGCTATGGTGGTTTCCTCGCTCGACCCTCACCCTCATTAACATTGCTCAACCTCCTTCGACTACTCCCTTCAACTCAAAACGAGAATCAGCCTCAACTACGACACAAGATTATTGGAGGTACCTCATTCAAACTCAGGCTGGAAAAAATAAGATCCGTTTATATTCCTGGCGTTATTCTTGGCCTCGAGTGATTTTATGCAGTTTTCGACGCAAACTCGACTCCGAGAATCCTCAAATCACCGCTCCTAACCGCCCTCCTTTCTCTCTACAACTTGACCCACGGAGAACTCGCGAAAGCGCGTTAGATCTAGGATCGTCGAGAAGCCAATTACCGGGCGTCAAACAACCCCCTAAATGAAGATTTCTAGCGGCGATTTTCAACCGAACATCTGATAACCAGCATTTGCAACTATTTGCAAGCAATCATGGTCGCTGACACGCAATATGCTGGCTAGCTCTCGGCGATGTTCGCTCAATTTAGAGACATCAAGACTCAACTCGGGCATACCTCAACGTCCGCTATCTATCGTATGTTGAGGAACGGGATTACACGACGAGACGACAGCTGAGATATTACTGCAAATTTGGGAAACCAGTGTTTTAGTGCCTACGACCGTTGACGTCGAGCGTGCAAGGACCCGGGAAAACCCAGGAGTTCTGGCGCGGTGAAAGAACTTTACACCACTCGCGGTACATCCCAGAACGTGCAAAGTGGCTTCAGACGAGTGGTACCTTTCACTTTCTCGAGCTGTGAAACGCTCTTCTCGAAGTACATGCCTATGTCTTTCCGAGGCCGAAGCCTAGACTCTACGCATTCGCTTTTTTGCCATGACTGTGCTCTTTTCTAAACACTATCTCCCTTGCAACTACGCCTTCGGTTCAAGTTTGACTCTGAGAGTTCTCGCGGTAGAAGAATCCAGTCAGTGCTATGTTTGTGCTCTACTATCGTATAATAACATTTGTGTAGCTTCTCCTGGCACCTACGGTATCGTGGATCTATCAACATCATCACCGCTCCCTCAACCTTGCGATCTAGACAGTGAAAGCGTCTCGAGAATATCCCTGAATATCCCTCTTTGATCAGTCCATACAAGAGTATATCGGCGTTCTGTGGACGATGAGGAAGCATTATAAATCTGATGTCCCGTCAGCCTGGCTCCCGAATGGCCTTCATGGTAGCCTATCTCGCACAATGGTTTTTTTTTTGCGTCCAATCGATGGGCGCAAAACCATCAAACCGACACATCAGTCGTCGAATAAGGTCATGTTGGCTCAGCGAGGTCCTCAGGCTGTTCAGCCGACTGAACTGGCATGATATGGGACGCATGGAGGGACTGCAGAAAAACCAGGTAGGTGTAGGCCGGTATGGGAGGTACTGCAGAACTGCATACTCCTTTATGGCCATGCACTTCTCGTTTCACTGACGAGATAGCATTCCTAACGACTGTCTTCAGGCTCGACTCGCCATCATAGTGGGTAGAAGCCAGGCTGAGCTGGAGAACCTGCATGAAGAGTCTTCCCGCCACAACATCCGTTTCGCCTCTATTTTCGTCGAACAGCCCCAAAAACCGTAGAAATCGGATGATATCCAACTCTTCGGAGAGTATGGTGTGGGCATGCTTAATATCTCCAAGCACGGCGATGAGGGTGAGATAGAGAACGAATGGCGATGACAGCAATAGGATGGAGGTATGGGCCTGGGGAGAAGACGCGACATAGGATTCGTAACCGGCCGAACGAAGTGCTGAGATCTTCTTTCTTGTGGCTTCATCTCCAGCTTCAACTTCTCGTTTGAACGCACTATCAACAATGAAATCAACATCAAGGATTTTGGGTAGAAAGACACTAATCAAGGAGAAGGCTCTGGCTTACTTTTCGGATAACTTGGAGTCCCAAAGGCAGTCAAGCACATCATAAAGATGCGTTTGAGTTTGTGGCATCGAGTTGAGATCGACAAGAGCCGCGGCAAGTCCCATGAACTTCATCGAGCCGATCAGGGCCATAATAACTCGCAAAGCCCGCGTTCGGATCGAAAACGGATACCCAGGACTGTGAGCTTAGATTCAGTCCACAACCCTCGAACCAAGGTTGAGGTGCGGCCACGCACCGCGAGAGTTCCAACAGGACTCCACACATTCGTTTGACATCGGAGGGTGGTGTGTCTTCGTGCCAGGCATTGTCTGTCTTGACTGAAGCCTCGATGCGACCGAGCTGTCTAACAACAACGACATTGTCGACCCCATTCAGAACCGCCTCCCCCAATCTCTTGATAGCTTTGCCAGAAAGATAACCTAACCCGGGAATTGTGGTCTGAGTCGAGCATGACATGGTAGACTGGATACTGGAAAACTCCGTGTTGACGTCCATTGCTCGTCAAGCCTAGGCCTAGGGAGAGGAGGAGGAGGGAAAGAAGCTCTCCCAAGAAGTAGCAATAGCTGTTGGACTATATACTACTGGTATCATCGCCTTTCAAGATCTCAATACCAACAACAGCAACTTAGGCACCGGCGGTGACGGGGGTAGTGACCTAATAGAGGGTTTATTACATTCCCAACGACGACGATTCCTTCCAGCCAGAAGCACCACATGATGGGGAGAGGCAACAACTCAGTGAGGCAGTGCAGCCAGCTCCAGTTCCAACTGAGCCGGCGATTTCTCCTGGGTGAAAATCGTATACATGGTTCTTGAATATATCCAGGTCAAGTCCGTAGTTGTAATCAGGGTCATGCCAGTACTACTCTTGTGCCTGTGTGTGCACCAAAGTCTCTGGTAACAGATCAAGACTTGGTGATGATTCCGAAGTTCGCGTCCAGTACAGTCTTCTTTTTATCATTCGTACGCGTACTATCGAACCGATATGGTCTGCCGAAGGGAGATTACGTCTCCTTGGCTCACATGCACTTGTGAGTCATGATGGTCGCTGAGTTCCTGTGCAGACTCGTGAGAACATGCCAATAATTATTAAAGCGGCAGCTACGATCTGGAAGACCCTCTGCTAAATCCTCTCAATATTGTGTACGTGTGGGCGTCGTCCCGATGAAGCCATGGTGTAACTCGAACAATACTGGTCGGGCGCGCAGCTGAGGACGAAAGAGACATGGATATTCAGGGTTCACGTCGAACTCGAGACGCAGAGTAGAGACTGGAAAGGTCTGATGGACCATCCCATGGTCCTTCACTACAGGTTCATCGAGAAGTGAGAAGGAGGGAAAAGCGGTGCTTTCTAAAGCAACGATAGCATTCACTACGACGAAGAATCACTCTAAAAGACCTCGATAACGGGGGGTAAGTACCATATTATGATGATCAATGCGATGGGGAACATTGAGAGCCTGTTCAGCGTGGTCTGTGGTCTGCGGTCTGAGGTTTTGGTCTGAGAAAAAAGTTCCCGCGCGAACGCACTGCCACTCGCTCACCTGTAAATATGTAAATAATTATCGATCGATAACCTCATACATCGTTCATGCCCGATACTACCCTCTCCAACGAAGCTCTTGCGCAATATTATATTGCTGCGGCGGGTGTTATTAACTACGCAAGCCTCGCAACTGCTCTCTATGCATCTGAAACCTACACAAAACAACCATATCATACTTCGGCACTCACTGGAATGCAGTGGGTTACCGAGCTTATCCATGGCAATCCTTGACGAATTTACACAGAGCTGGGGGTCCGTTTACATGTCTATATATGTCTGGTCATTACATTGCGAAGGATGGGATATCAGGACTCCAGGAATGGGGTGACCGTTGAAGAGCAACTTGCCATTTTCCTGTATATGTGTGTAACAGGTTTAACTGTACGTCACACTGGAGAACGGTTTCAAAGGGCAAATGCCACAATTGCATTGTACGTGTCTTCTCAGTGATCCTTTCTATTGTGAGCTTAAGATAT
>JANHQD010001851.1:0-37994 GCA_024721195.1 Marasmius sp. AFHP31
TCAGGGATTCAAGACTCCCGTTTCTTTCCACATTGGTGAACCAGAAGATCTGGTCATTCTCTCACCTCACTCATCGTGAGGAGTGTTATCTTATTCCGTGATAAGAAACAGCGAGGCACGAGCATCTTATCTGAGGATAAGATAACCCTGTGAGATGAGCGCGCGCGAGTTTAGCGCTGCTGGCGTCTAAACGTCGCGCTAGTTCATTCTCTCTCCTGCGCTCATCTCACTACTCGCTTCTGCTCTATAGTCGATTTTATCGCGACCCACCCTCCACTCCCTTCAGTGCTGGGATCAAAGTACCAACAGATCAGTACAACTTAGTGATCCCGAGCACTCAGACCTGGACCGGTCAGTTTGCACGGTTTAGCCCTCCCGCCATCCCGTGCCCGCCCGGCCAGGCCTCCGGCACCCACTGTAAATAGGATCTAACACTGTCGTCTCATCAGGGATTCAAGACTCCCGTTTCTTTCCACATTGGTGAACCAGAAGATCTGGTCATTCTCTCACCTCACTCATCGTGAGGAGTGTTATCTTATCGTGAAAAGAGGTAGGCCTGACGTAGGCACGAGATCCCGTTGGCTGAGGAGTGGTTTCGTCCCAGTACATGGCCACGTGTACGAGGTTGAAATGTCGATCAATGATTCTGAATTCGCCAGGACTCAGGAGGTTCCAACGCGTGACTAGTGACTCAATGCGAGATGTCATGGGTCTTGACATGCAACCACCATCACTCGCTCGCAATATTCATTGCTTTTTCTTTATTTCCTTCTCCTCTCGGCTCCTCGCGATGTGCTCAGCGTGTCACTTTGAAAGAAATTATACTGCTTAACTCTGGTCAGTGAATCTCCGATTGACATGCAACTGTCGTCCTGAGCATCTAACAGCTCTGCTTAATCAAGTTCTAGGAGCCATTGATCGGTGTTCAACTCTTCAACGATGTTTACTACCCCATTGCTATTTTTCACCATGCGAAGGCTCGTACTGGGTAAGCTTATACCGTCTTCGTTGCTCAGAGTCCTTACGCCGATATCTGCCAGGTTCTATTCTGCTACAGGCGACCTCTCGGCTCAGACTCTTCAACACTTTTTTGATCTCCACGCCATTTCTCGACTTGTTATCCTTCAGGACTTGACGAGTGCCTCGTCGGGCACGGTATTAATAGGGGGCGGGGAAACGTAGGCTTAGGAAAGAACGAGAGATGGATATGAGACTCTTTGATACAGGTATGTGACTCTTGTATTTCACCATGACCGATAGCGCCAACTGCTAACTTCCAAAGATTCGAGATTCTTCGGGCTCCAACACGACACCAGAAAACATTCGCGACAATTACGACCGGAATCTCTGCTTTGGGAAGAGGACGTAGGTCCCAGGCCCACACCATCCGGCAACATGCTCAAGAAAACGAGCCAACTCCAGAAATTGTCCTCGCATCGTCGAGCAGACACCGACCTGAACCTCGGTACTCGAAGATCGCCACCTGAAATGCCCCCATGACCCACACCGTCGCTGTCAGAGTTGCCAACCACAACACCCTCGTCATCGCAATCACATATGAACACGAGTCGCCGTAGTTCGCTTAACTTCAACAGTGGATTCGCTTGCTCTTGGTTTACATCGCTGCCATGACTCCCACCGCTCACAAACCTTAGAGTTTTCGGGCGCCGCTGTGCCATCCAGTTCATCTCCAAGCCACGATGAAGAGGGCGTTATACGACCTTTGCCCTCCACCAGAGGGTATACTTTACCACGGTCGATATGTGGAAGCCGGTCTCAATCACCCCCTCAACCCTACGCATGTGTTTCCTTCCGAAAACTACTCGTAGGCGTGGTACGATTTTGGACATCATACGGGACCTCGACCTTCCGGGCTTTCCACCCCTTAGAGGCGTCTCACCTCAGTCGGGTGTACGAACCTCGGGCTCGTTCTTGGTTACATCGCACGAGAGACGAGTTGTGCATTGAGCTCAACAGGCTTTCGAGGTTTCATCTCAGATACATTTTGGATTGATTATTGGTACTTGTGGAGTTGATGGCGGCGATGGGGAATGCACATCCGGATTTGGATCTCGACAGCAAGGAGCGAGGAAGATTCTGTTGAACGCAGGCCCCCTCGTGATACTGTCATCGTCTGGGAAACACACGGAGCAGTCGGACACCATTGCTGTAGTGGCTGATACGTATGCCTCCAACGATTTATAGATCAGGGTTCTATAGCCATGCATGAGAGACTTCAAGTGGCGGGATGGTATGGTTGAGCAGATGTGGCTGTTGGACGAGCGTATGAACCCGAGCACGCTCACCAACCGTGTGACAGATTCTGAAACACTACCTCTTTTTAAAGTCACGCATCTCGGCACATTGACAGACAGGTTCTCCATGGATTGACCTCCTTCTCCTGCAAGACTAGCCATGATAGGATTTCTATTCACCTATTGACACAAGCCGGACAGAGAAATACTACAGGACGCACGATTCCGACTCGGTCGTTCTAGAAGCGTTTTGAAACGCAGGCTGAATCGGCGTTAGACTTTATAGCTCGCGCGTCGTGTTGATATCATCAAGGAGTGGGAGGAGTGGGCTCGTGGTCAGCAGGTGATCTCACACCGGGAAGATGAAAGTTTCTGAATTTTGGTTGTACGACCATTCTACGTCGAATAAAGCTGTCCGCACAGCAAAATCTCCCATTTGGCGGAGAGGCTTTAGAATAAAACAAGAACAAATAAGATGCCGCGTTGGCGGTCGCTGCGCACCTCCAATGAATTCGAGAGCGACGCGGATGGTCTCGTGCAGCTGAACTCCACTTCCCTTGAGCTCCCTGAGAGGACAAACATGAATTCCCTACTTCTGGTGCTCTTGACGTCCCTTGTTCGCTTGTCCTTGGCTTATGTTCCTGCTTCTCCCACGAATGATACCACCAACACCAGTTCTGGAGGTCCAAATATTACTGATGTATCCATGGTCCAGGTTCAATGGTTCCCAAACGGGTCAGTCGTCTGACACAGCACCTTGTTTGAGACTTATGACTCATCATTGCCTCAGGTCGTATCAGCAAACTGTTTCTTACAAGCTTGTTGGGAATGAAAGCCAGGGAGTGAGCAAGGTGGGACCCTACATTACGCTCTTCAATCCTCGGTTCCTCACAGCGACGATAGGGTGCTTTAGTTCATTTCTCAGAAAGTTATGTCAATAAAGACACCAATCCTAGTGAGTTGGGATCCCTGCTACCTGAAAACACCGTGCTCACCCGGACGCTTCAGCTACTACACCCTGGATAGCTTTGGTTTCGTGCGATTATAATGCGACGAATGCTTCGGACGTGGTTGACATTTTCACTTTGGCCCGGGATAAAGGAGCTGTCGCTGCTGTACGTCCTTTGTTCACTCTTTTCGGATCCTCTCCTGACACTTTAAAAGATTCTTTACTCCCTTTACTCGTCTGCTTGCGTGATCGACCCTGTATACGCCGAGACTTTCAGCCAGGTCTTCGACATCTTCTCCACCCAAAGCCTGACCTCTTCTCGCCTCATAGAATACCAGTTTGGTCAAATCGGGTCAACGAACGAATCACTCACGCCGCTATACAGCAACTACAACTCCTCACGCTTGAACGAGTCATCTTCCGTCGTGACTAGTTCCATCAACCACAGCTATGCCATCGCGCCTGGCTATCTCCTTTCTACTCTCACGGCTTACAATGCGACTACAGCAGGAAATGGAACTAGAGACCCTGGCGGTGACCATAGGAATGGTTGTTCGAATGCAATGTGAGTTTTCGCCGCATTCGGCAATTTTGATGATCTGACCCGAAACGAAACGAAACGAAATTTGTCAACAGAATCGGCTTATACACTATCACTGGATGTGTTTTGGCTTTGCTCTGCATTGTCCTCGGTTGAAGTACTCATCTTAACATATTCATATTCCTCACTTGTCGCTATAGAATCTATGATATGATTCTCACTCAACCCTCTAAATCATGTTCCGCATACTACAACTCCCTTCTTCCGCTGTCGTCCTTCATCATCCATGCATGGAGCTGGATACTATTGACGAACATCGAGCTACAAAATAACCCATTTTCGGCATCATAATCCGGTGCGTTAAATGGAAGGAAACCTCAAACTCCACGTCAACACGAAAACCCCAAAATTAGCCATCATCGTATGCGTCGCGAGAGCGCACGGATGCACAACCAGTATCGGACATCATATTCGCTGATATCGCAGCCATGCAGAATGGTTCCGAAGCATCAACAGCTTGCCATCAGCGGCCGGAGTGGCAATGTAGCGAGCATGGGAATCATCGTCTCCCAGGAAAATGTCGCATCCGATAGGTACGAGCTAGGCCGGTGACAGGCGTAAGTACAAGCGAGGGGATGAAGTACGGGAAGAAGACTGTCGGTTTTTCAGCGAGAAAACAATGAAACGGCTACATCGCGACAGCCTTTAGAGGAACAATGTGTGGTTGTTGCCAAGCGGCAGTGTTGTTGGGTAAACCGAGGGCACGGCGGTAGTTTAGCAAGATGTGAGAGCGTTAAGAGTGGGATCAGGTTTGGTCTCAGAGGACTTGCGTTTGGCCAGAACCGGTTATCGTTGGGAACGATGTGGGCGACACGGCGGGGGTAAGCTGAAACGTTGACGCCGAATACTATCTGAAAAGACGTTGTTGTATCAAAGTCATCTCTCAAGCCATTCCCTACCCCATCTCACCACTGGTGAGATGATCAAGCTGGTCCCCTTGAGACCTTGGCACGGTTGACCGGAACTTCGACAGCCTTCGAGATATTGTCACTGCACACATACAGTGGCTTATACACAACTTATACACTGCTCATAGTGAACTTCCTGATTGAGTGGACATAGTGGTTCAGAAGAGCGTCGATGAGTGATCGGCAAATTCCGAACTGGCGTCCATGGGGCACTTAATGGGCATTATGGCTCTTAAAATGCAACCACCATCATGATCACTCCCTTGCGATACTCATTAATTTTTCTTTGATTCCTCCTCCTCTCGAGTCCTCACTAGTAGATCAGGTCGTCCCGAGCTAAGCAGTATCCTACGACAGGTAAAACAAAGTCCATGTTCTCCCCCATCGACTGCGCTTGCCGATCGAATAGAAATCCCGGTCGTACGACTATGGGCTAGCACGCCTGCGCTATCGGTGTGAATATGGTGGTTCTTACCTCATAACTCCTGATAACTTGGCGTCTCAGGTTCAGGTTAGTTGCAGATGTATATCAATCAACTATCTCCCTCAATGGAGCCCGTCTAGTATAAAACTCGCAAGTGATATGGTGTTTCAAGCTATAATCTACTGCGGAGAAGGTTCGAAGAGCAGGGACGAGAGTTTGAGAAACAATGGTATGACTTCTGTTAATACCGTATACCCAAGACGATGAATTAACATCTGGCCACTTGTATTCAGCCCTGCAAAACCAATGCGCGAAGGTCCTTCGTGCCGACGTCATTTTGCGAGAAGTAATTGAGCGAGAGGATTGTTATCGTCGTCCGATGGTCTTTCAAACCGACCAGTCCCTTTGAGAGCCGGGTTCTGGCGAGGACGATCAACATTCGGAAGAGGGTTTACAAGGCAGAGATCGTTCACCGTTGTCATCTTTGGACCCGAGAACCAGGTCAAGTAGTGCTCGTCGTCCTTGAGCGGACGCGGTGGCTTTTTCTTGTCTCTTGCAAAATGTCCGGCTAAACTATGGTTTATCGTGTAAACATTTTGCTTATTCACGGACTCCATATATCTAGAAACCGCTACTACCGCTGTTTTTTTACCGTCTTTCCTTCCGTCTTTTAGCCCTGCACAATTGCATCAAATATAGAAGTGAAGAACAACTAATCAACTGCCCACCTCCCCCTACTGATCCGAGCATTGAGTGTGAATCTCCATCCAAACTCTTTGTAGGGTCGCGAAAGTGACAAGCTTTCATCGAGCATCCCTGGTTTGAATCATCATATTCCTGCTTCCCAAGTGCCATTCAAGGACGGTGCAATAGGCCTCATGGGCGGGCTTCTAACGTACAAGTAAAATGGCTTGCCTCAGATGCCACTGCTAGCCGCGCCTAATGTGCTATCAACATCGTTTCGTAGTGCGCTCAATCTGTGTATGGCTACCATACAGCTCCATAGCTATTCTTCGGAGCTCAGCATCATTGACTGGTAGTGATCACTTCCTCACCAGCCACAATATATAAAGACCCCTTTACCCACTGCTCTACATCAATCCACGCAGCTCATCGACTGAAGATACTTCAGCAAATCTCGCCTCGTCTTTCACCTTGCACTCCACCATTCCAATTTTAGAATCTCTCCCCTCTTCGAAATGCGTCTATCTATCTCTCCCTTCGTCGCCATCGTGGCCACCCTCACAGCCAGTTCCTCCGCCTTTGTTATCGACACCTTCAGCGGCACCAACTGCGACGGACCCGTCCAAAGCGGCGTAAACATCTGGGACAACACATGTGCGACTTGGCCTGATGGTTTCCGGTCTTGGAGGCCCACAGTCTGGGGAGGCAATCACCAGTACGCGTACTTCTTCGCGCCCGATAACTGCGGGAGCCTGCCTGGAGCTATTGGGCAGGGCTATGTGGATTCTACGACGAATAACTTTCATATCGGAGGCTGCTATCATTTCGGCGGTGCGTCGGCAAATGCGATTGCCTCGTACGCTAATTGATAGGTGCAGAGATTCGGTAAGGTAGACTCTCATGTTCGATGGTCGAAAAAAAGCTGACTGTCCCTCAGGAGTGTAGTAGCACTGGAAAACCAGGAGACAACGTGGGAAAGGAGAGGAAGACGTTCGTTTTGAAGGAAAATCACAGAAAATCACACACATATTTGACTGTACTCTTATTTACCGTTCCGTTCATCTGTTCAGTATGTCGGAAGCGATCCATCCCGAGATAACATTGTTGGCAATCAGAATCTAGCCATTTACCACGTATGAGCTTTGGCGATTGCAACGTTCACCCTCAAGAATGGATCCATCAAGTTTCACTGCAGTGGGGTATGGGTAAGTTGTAACATGTCGCTATGAGTATCATAATCCGAACACCAGAAGATATGGGACCTATACACTTCACGATTCGGGATGAAAATCAGTAACTTGACACACTTTGTTTGAACCTCAGCAGTCGCAATATACATCTGTGGTTCAGCTGTTCGACCAACTACTATACGGGTTACAAACCAGTAAACAGTGGATCCGTAAGGTATTTACTTCGTTAACCCAATATACTAATGAGTTCAAACTATTTAACGCCGCTGTCGTTGTTCTTTGATGAATATATCCGACGGGTTCAAACCGTTGAACACCTCAGTCCTTACACGTGCCCCGTAAGAATGGCAACTATTAAGTTTAACGAGGATCAGCGAGCCAGGTTCAATGGTTTGACCACTCCGCCATGCCAAGCGAACACGATGTCCCAAACCGTTCAACTGCACAGAACCTGCGGATAAGTTGGAATAAACAGACTACATTTGACGGTTAAAGGGATTTGTACTCAGTTCAATGACGCTCCCCTCTGCCTTGACTTCACCCCCGACTTCGTTCTCGACCGCGTCTCAATGCTCCACCCCGCTAGGTCACGTCTGTAGTATGTAGAAAACACACCGGCGAACGCACCATGAACTAGGAGCATTAACTGTCACTGTATAGTCATGACCACGAGCTGCAGGAGAGATCTAAGTAATACTGGCCGACAATGCGCTGATAGAACAATAATTGCACTTCAAAGGCTTGCTCGATGGGATGTAAAGCCATTGCGTGGAATTATGTTAGATTGAAAGCCAATCTCTTGCACAAAGCCCGAAATTCAACCGGGGCCAACACCGCACGTCTTCGTCATCGAAATACGTCTAAAAAGCCAACCCGAGCTTCGACCAGACAGCACTTGAGCAACTGGCGCAGGAACTTGAAGCTGATGACAACTGAATGAAGTCGAAACACGGGTGGGCCGCTGCGCTGATAGCACGAAGTGGGTCCAACTGGAATCATATTGAGGGCAAAAGGGCGCAGATTTCCACGTTTACTTCGGGCTTGATGCGGCCTTGTCGACTTGAGTTACTAGGGTCACGAACGAAGGCGAAACAAAAACGAGGGGAAATGGTTGGGTAGAAAAGAACTAAAGAGTTTAAAAAGATCGAAGAGAAGGCGAAGAGAAGGGTTCAGAACTTCAGATGGGTCCGTGCGCAGAATGACATAAGCACTTTGCCTCTTCCCGTCATCATCCCTATCGTCCCTCTCGTTTCCCTCTGTGTAGTCAGCGCTTCAGCACTCAGCAATGTTCGCACCTGTCGAGGTATCACCACAGATACGGAGATAACGAGATGGTAGACGACATCTACGGACTGGACAGTATTGGATGACTTGAATATTGGGTGAGTTCCTTTTGCCCTAATTTTTCGAGGAGATCTCTAACGAACTGCACTTTTAGGAGAGATTTTCCCTCGCAAGATTGAATGAGGTACGCTAAGGTAAGTTTGTTGACAACATGAGGAATATCTGGTACTTATGTCTCTGGCTTGCAGCAAGGATTAAAAAGCGAGGCAGAACGACGACCGATAGTGTAAACAGGCGCCATCATATTATCCCAACATGAAAAAAGTCTTTAGGGAAGGCTCGTGCCCATCCGTCAGGTATCGACGTGTGTTGTTTATTCCCACTGAACCCTCGATTTAGAGTCGTCACGAAAGTCACCTACCCCATGGATTTGACGTCGGCGAGCTTGGGCTTTGGCCATCGGTCGGTGGTAGTTATGGAGGGCGGGAATACCTATTGTGATAATCACTTAGAGCTGGGCCACGGAGTTATGTTTGGGGGTGACGTGGGGAACTCAGGGAAGGGTTATGGAAGTATCAGGCTGTCCAGTAGCGTCGACGGAGATCGGGATCGACGATGAATACAGAATTTCAACGCCATCCGCCAAACCCTAACGAGACTCAACGAATTGAACATTCACCTCACCCGTCAGAATCATACACGCCCTCGACTGACGATCCTGCCAGGCTTTTGCGCGACACACGGACTGCGGTTAGAGGCTCATGTGCTCAAGTCGCGTCCAGGTACCTAACCAGAACCTGGCGACTACCACCATCACCTAGATGAAGAGCATGAACTCTCAATGAGTTTCCACCAACTCAAGGGGTTCCCGATCAGTACAGACTTGAAGAGGGCGAGAAGCTCTCTTTCGCCTTCGGATATGTCCGTGATACGATATCGACGCACGGACCCGGCATGAGGTCAAAGGAATTGGTTTTGAGTCATTGATACGAGTATATTTCAGCGTTGGTCAGTGGTGAACCGGTAAAGTTCGACATGTGGGGTGATCATGGACTGGCCGAGATGGTATGTAGATGGGCAGAGCTCGGAAACAAGCCAGCCCATTGAGCCTCCATGTCAACGTCATTCCTGCACCTGGTCACACCACGCTTCCAGCTACATTCGATGGTGGTTTTTCCGCCTCGACTCCTCCTGTAGTGCCCCTTCCCTCAGGATCCGCCAGAGACCGCCGAAGGCCGACAGTCCCACGAACGATCGTGGATCTTTGCTGTGAGTTATTACGCCCTTCGGCAAATTGAAGCGCAGAGACCATTTGCTGAACAGTCTCCACAGACTGGCCATACGCAATTCGTACGATTATGAGGGTCGGAGCGATTGCCTGTGATCGGAACTCTTTAGCTGAGTTGAACTATCGAACGGAAGAGTAAACACTGACCGTCATCTGAACGGAGATAACGTTAAAGTCGAAAGGAGCAAGACCTTTGTTATTTGGATCTGTGAATATAGGTAAAATCACGGAGATCACCAGTGTGGCGGAACATAGGAATCCAGACTCGAGGCTAGAACAGTGATTCATCAGTCGATAAGAACGACAATACGAGACATCAACTTGTTAACTTACATTGTCGCGATGAATATCTTGTACTTGGTACTGATATCCGTTCCCGCTATTTGTCCCGCTTGACGCGTAATCCACCAGATACGGCCAGCTGTGGATTGCAATCAATCAGTTTATTGGGTTGTGTTTCAGGAAACGTTTGAACGCACCAGTCAATAGGGTCAGCAGAGAGGTATACACAGCAGTGATTATCACGAGTACCTGCACAATGTTGAAAGATCTCTCGTAGGAGACTGCATCATGATGGTGATAGGCTCCTAGCATGACTGCAGTAACTACAAAGCCTATGACTGGGGAGTATCAGAGAAGGGCCGACTCGTGAGTAATGATTAAGTTTCGTACTAGTAATGTCGGAATTACTCACCGTCCGTGACAAACACAACGAAGGCGAAAGGATAGAGGATCAACTTGCTGAAATTCCACATGACATAGCAGCGGCGGACCTAGCAGAGGACGGTGTGAGAATTCTCAATCTACCGCGTTGTTCAGAAACCCTACCAGCAAGTAGTCGAAGATGATGCTATGGGTCGATTCGGTGAGATGTAAAAATCAGAGTCGAATGATACTCACCCTATGATAGTGGAAGCAAACGAAATCAGACCCCTTGCAAGGTAACATATTCATATGATGTACTCCATGAGATACAAGTGGAAAGCACTTACATTCGAGCAGCGTATCCGGAGGGAGAAGAATCGCCACTAAGGGAACTGAAAAGAGGAATGTAATCCCTTGTCTTGGCAGCATTGAAGGTAACGAGAGTTTGGTCCATGTAGAGCCACAAATTGGCGGCAATGTAGATGGTAGTTAGCACGAAGAGAGCGACGATCCATCTTATGTATGCCTTAGAGGCAGAGGACTCGCGGCGGCGCCAGAGAATGTTGACGGACAATCCGAAGATTATGATATACATCCCTGTGATTCAATATGAGCATTTCAGTGGCACCTTTGCATCGGGGAACCGCTTACCGTAAATAAGAAACATCGACTATCGTCATCGCCGGAAAGTTTTTGTCAGTAGGAAGGGGGGTGACCGGATATTGATAGTGGCGAGCGTACCGAAAATGTGGCGATAGGCTGGACAATGACTGTTTCAACAGAAGTGTACACTTCCACGTATTGTCTTGCGATTTCTTCGTCTGAGGACGTACTGTGCAGGGCGCGCACGGTCCTTGGGAATGGGTTGGAGTTGTATAGTGACTGAGCCTTTTGTCCAGTGTAAGCCGTTCTTTTCAAATCCTTTAGTATTCAAGGCAAGCCTGCATCAGGACTAGGCAATGCACGATAGATTTCAGATAGCCATCTGAGAGAATCTATCGCAGTTGCTCGAATTGAAGTACGTGCAACGCACCCATTTGATCTAGGGAAAAAGAACGGCTCAGCTTATGACAAAGTACATTCGTTGCTCACAATAGAACAAGCGCCTCGCCGGTGCTTCAGTACGGGTTTTGTATCGATCCATCAATCGCCTCCGAAGGCCATAGACTCAGAAGCGTGGGCGAGATGCATCCACATTAAACACTTCCGTGATGAGTGATACCTTGTTCTTCATAGATTGGTATCCAGCCATACGACCGCTTATAGATATTTCCCAAGTGCGCTGGGACAACTACCCTTACGGCATGGCCACCAGTAGCACATCTATCGAAAGCCTAGTTGAAATGAATGTAATGCAGGGGAATTCTTGTCTGTCTACGTCCAAAACACACCTGCATTCAGAGATTTCACACATCCTCATAAAACATAACAAAACCCATCTCCCTATTGAGGTCGCATCGCGATCTACGCGTGATCATCGATCAAAGCTGATGAATGAAATTTTGTGCATCGCCGTTATGGCCGTTGAACCGTCCGTTGATCAACCGCGTCCGACTCTTTAGCACCGCTCTCAATAGAGGTGAGGGGGGACCTGCCTACGGCAGTCCATGGTCAGGACGTTGATGAGAGGTTGAATTACAATGGCAACGGTCGGGGACCTGGGGTTATGGGGTAAGCGGTACGGGTACTAACAGGGGAATAACAGGGGGAAATAGTGGTTCAGTTCGAAGTAGCGTGAGAACTGGGTTGTGCCTGCCGCGAATGCGATCAAGAATCGTTGTGAATATGCAGCTTAACGATGCATACCCATTGACGATACCATAGTGTTGAATACCTGAGTGTAGGAGCAGCGTCAATGAAGCACCTTGGTTAAAGGATCTCAATAGCGAACTCGCCGGCGTCAGTCAGTGATACTAAAGGAAAGCTCACCGTGGAGGTACTTGACATCAACGGTATCCGAGTGTCAGTCAGCACAATCAAGAGGGAGTATAGGTGACCACTTTCTAGGACTCTTAGAAGATCCAGGATTTGTTGCCATCTGCGCCTTATTCACAACTCAAATGATGACTACGAACACGGGTGTCAAATTGGGCCTGTTGGATCGATGGCCGAAGTAGAGCGTACGTCAAGGTCTCGTTGGATAACATGCAATATGCTCTAAAGCTTGTCATCTCTTTATGGTTGTTCAATGACTTCCGCGAGTATGGTGAACTTGTCCGGGTGGTTGATGGGGAGGCAAAGCTCGGCGTTGGCCGCGTAGCAGGGAGTAAAAGAATCCAACATCGAATTCAAACGACAAGACGATAAAGTTCGACACACGGAAAATTCATGAATCGACCATGACGATATATACAGTAGAATAAGAGTCAGGTAAAGGGGTGTTCAATCAACCTCTATGGCGACGCCATCCCCCTATCTCACACCACACCTTCAGCCACATTCGAGGGTGGCTTGTCCATCTCGATTCTTCCCGCGATACCTCTTTCCTCGACTCCCGCCAGAGATTGCCGAAGGTCGACAGTGCCGTGATTAACCGTAGATCGTTGTTGAGAAGTGTTTCCCCCTTCGACAAATTGCAGCGTAGATACCATTGGCTGGACGCTCTCCACAGCTTGCCCGTATGCGATTCGTATGACTATTAGAGTCGGAGCAATTGCCTGTGGCTCGGATGCTTTAGCCAAATCAAACTATCTGACTGGAGAGTAGATACTGACCGCCATCTGAGTGGAGATGATATTGAAGTCGAAAGGGGCGAGGCCTCTACGCTCAGGATCTGTGATCGATGGAAGAACAACGCCGACCACCTGCGTCACAGAGAAAAGAAGTCCAGATTCGAGGCTAGTGCCAATCGGTTGGTCAATAAGAGCTCAAAGTCGAGATGAAAAGCTGTTAACATACATTGTCGCGACGAAAACCTTGTATTTTGTGTAAAGCCTACTCTCGTTGATTTGTCCTACTTGACGGATTACCCACCAGATACGACCAGCTACGGATCACGATCAATGAGTTGTGGAGTCATGGATTCTAACACAATTGAACCCACCCGTTAGTAGAGTCAATAGAGAGACATATACCGTCGTGATTATGATGAGAACGTTCAAAATGCTATTGCATCTATCAAAGAGAGGCCAATTGTGGTTTTGATAGGCCGAGGTCAGGGAAGCAGTGATCACAAAACCCGTCGCTGACGATAAGTGGCAAAGGAGAATGAGAATTGTGGCCCTCACTATACGTTCGAGTTGCTCACTGTCTGTGACAATAACAATAAAGGCGAAAGGATAGAGGATCTTCTTGTTATAGCCCCAGATGACGTAGCAACGGTGGACCTAATGGATGTGTAAGATTCTCAATCAATTTGAGTCCACTCTAGGTCAGGAAACGAACCATCAAGTAATCGAAGATATAGCTAGGCGGCGACCCGGTCAGCGTGGAGATCAAAGGAGAATATGCTGAGATTCACCTTATTATTCCTGAAGAAAACGCGCTCAAACCCCTTCGTAGAGAGCACTAGCTCAGCATTCACACCCCACACGTGAGTCGGGATACGTACAATCGTGCAGTATATTCGGAAGGCGAAGTGGCATTTATGGCGGATTGAGAGAGAGGGATATAGTCATTTGCCTTGACAGCATTGAAGGCAATCAAAGTTTGGTCCATGTTGATCCACACCGTTGTAGCAATGTAGATGGTGGTGAGTCCAAAGAGGATGATGATCCATCTTGTGTACGCTTTTGAAGCAGAGGATTCACGACGGCGCCAAAGAATGTTGATGGATAGCCCAAATACGATGATGTACATCCCTACGAATGCGCTTATATCAGTAGCCGCTCTCGCATCATATTCATAGACATAGGCTCCAACTTACCATACACCATAAACATCGTCTGTCACCACAACGAGTAAGATTGTGTTGAGGGATAGCTGCACAATCTCAACGAGGGGCTTACCGAGAGTGTGACGATAGGCTGAACAATGACTACCTCAACAGAGGTGAAAGCACCTTAGGCAGCTAGATTTGTAATAGAACGAGACCTTGATGGGCCGATTAAACCGCCGTGAGAAATAGGCCTTAGTGGGTCCGCCCCTCGTGGCCTGATCATGAGGTAAATGCCCTGGTGCCCTCATGGGCGACTTCTTCATCTGCCCCCACCATGGGCAACAACAAGGACGGCCGCAGGAAATGCCCTTCTGCTGGCTGGTGTACTCACAGCCCAGTCAACAATGTTGGTAAGCAGAGCTCTCGCGAAATCGTCCTCAAGGGCCAGCAGAAGCACAAAAAAAAGCTCCAAAAAATGTTTAATCCGCGCCTTGGCCTGCAACTGGGGGCAGCCTCAGAGCCTCAAGACGCGACAAACCCGTCAAATAACGCATCTAAAAACGCGTCGAACGGTCTTCCCGACAGTTCTGTATCTATAGGACTACAGAAATTGTCGTCAGCTAGCCCCAGCAACCTGCCCGACGGTCGACCCGACGTGCATATGGTGGATGCGAGTGCGCGGACTCTCAATGCGACTCCTCGATACCTCTGCCAGCATTCCTCTAGCGTGCCTAACTGCCCTCTCCGATGCTCTGGGCACAATCTACCGCGACTATGGGCACCATGCCTCCGAAAAAATGGTACGGGTTCACAGTTACAACAAAACCGAGCCATCCTAACATTCTTATATCAAGAGACCCTGGTACTGGGCCCACTTTAACAACCATCACCTGGAATACCGCACTCGACCCGACTCTATTCACCTCATACTGGCGCTTCAACGGGCTCTAATGGCGTGCCGTACTTTGCATGCCCGTTCAGATTGATGTGAGGTAGCTCCTATGTTTGACAGACCTCTTGCTTGCACCTCGCTGATTTACTTCTCAACAGATAGCCTACGTATAAGCTCAAGATCTACCTCGGGTAATGAGCCCCAAGCCCCATTTTTTGCTCGTGTTTCTCCACTCCGGCCATTATCGCTCGTTGGGGTTCAGTGCGTGCTGCTCATCTTGTCCCCTTTCTTACCCCCCGCCTTCACCTTGATCCATCCTTGAGTTTCTGTTAAATAACACCACTCGCAAGAGCCGCGGCTTGGTCTTTTTTGTGTCTCTCTTCATTATTCATTATAACGATCCAATTCCTCTATCCCACTGTGTGATGCGCCCCTACCCCTCACCTGCAACATCTTGTAACTTTATATCTGGACTTTACCGACGTTATGTACTCCCAATACAGCGATGTTAATTAGTATCTGAGTGACATGCTTACTACTTCGTAACATATTTGGCACTTGCCCGGATCTCATGGGCTAGCCTGTGAAAAGGAATATGTACCATGCCGTCTATGTCTATCTCGATGCACCATTGTGTCTTATCCGAGCACGGGGAACGGTCCAAAAGTCACACAAACCTTGCAGGCGCCTAAACTGAGAATCCGGGTATCTCAAAGAACCCGGTTAGCCGGTCAATGCACAAAAACATAAATTCGTTGTTCCCCGTCGTCAATGCCGTGTTGCTCTATAAAAATCACGGAGAGCAATGTATGAGATATATAAAAGCTTCCTATCAAGTAGCGGTGGGCTCTATAATCGTCAAACTCTCCAACCAAAAAATGATGACATTTGGTGAACCAAAATCCATGTCAACTCGCATCGAATAACTATGGACGAAGGTATACAACTCACCACATGCTACCGCCACCCCTCAAAATTTTCGAGGTGATTTTTAAGTAAATTTACGTCTATAAACACCCGCTTGTGCATCAAAATTGATATCAGAATACCCGTAGGCCATATGTAGCCAGTATGTCCTCAATTCCCAAGACAGGCGGAAACTGAGCACTGTCTGTCCCATGTTCAATCAAGAATCACTGAGTTTAACTAATTGATAGCTTTACATGATTCCTCCCATTGCATATACATACAGAAGGTCTCCCGGATTATGCTGAGCGTTCGATGTACATAACTAGACAAGATAGCGCGACAATAGAAACCTCAACAAATAAAGCTACCAGTCAACGACGGTCGCAAGTATGAGAAATTGGAGGAACACTCTCGATCACGAGCTCAATATCAAACGTAGATTTGACTAGAACGAGGGGACCAGCCGGCATAGCGCCTCTGCAGTCACGGGGGGAGGAGAAGGCCTATGATAGGGAGCTGACCACTGATCAAGGGTGGATGCATTCGCGCCGGTGTGCATGCAGTTCAAAGGCAGTTACTGTGCCTTTGGTAGTACATGATTATAAGTGCTGAAGGGAGTGGAGGGTCTGTCGAGAAAACAATGCTGCAGAAGAGAAGCGAGTACTGAGATGAGCGTAGAGGAGAAAGGAATGATCGCGACGTTTAGACGCTAGAGGCGCTAAACTCACACGCGCTCATCTGAGATTTCACAGAGTTATCTTATCTGAGGATAAGATACTCGTGCCTCACTTTGTCTTATCATGGGTGAAATAATTCGGACGTGACAGCAGCAACGGAACAATGGTCCGTGCTGCTTCGAACAGGCTGAGAACGAAAATAGTAAGGCAGCGGGAAGGCGGGGTGGGGGCAGGAAACCCGATAAGAGAAGGCTTCAACGTCTTCGCTTTCTATTCACTCCAATATACACTGTGTCGTTATGGGAGATGATGAGGTAATGAGAGGTATTGGGAGGTAGCGCAGGATGATAACGGGGGGGCAAGAGGGGAAGGTGTATCCGAGGGTGCAATCATTGGGGTGGGCGCCAGAAGAGATCAGTGCGCACTGTTTTCACTGCTCAGTGCTCTGAAAAGCAGGCAAGACTGATCCAATGCATACCTTAGAAAGCCACATCACAGGTAGTAGAAACTATGACGCCGGGCACACTGGATAGTAGAGTCTCGAGATGAGCCCGTATGCACGCGGGGGGTACGGGTGGTAATATTCTGCACTGACTATTCCTGTGAACCTTGAGATGCTATCGTGGGGGGCTGATGCTGCGGTGCCTCGTACATTAGCGACACAATGTGACCCGGGGCTGGGTGGCTGGGCTGGGGGTACGGGCTAGTACAGACAGCCTAACGCGCCCAAGGGCACGAATGAAATTTACCAATAGTAGGAGTAGCCAGGGGCACCCCCTCTAAGGCCGAATTCACACGGGGGTCAAATCGGGCCAAACAGGACATTATTCGCTACCGAAGTAGCTGCCTGGGCTGGGTGAAAGCTTCCACGGCTTGTTTCGCGGCCTCTTCTTCTGTGTCCATGCTGCGCAGGGCCTTCCTGGGAGTTGGGTGGGAGTTGAACAACTGACTCGTCTCAGTTATAACCCCCGGTGGTCAACATTAAAATAGCTACAAGAAATCAGGACAAGAAGATTTAGAGCGTAACTACCGTGAGCATCCAAGAGGGTCTGCCCGAATTGGACCACATGGCCATCTGATCTGGCGCGGGGCGGAGTGGAATCACGCTGGTGGGATGCTCAGCGAATTGGTGCCCTACACAGTGAGTTAGTGTATCTTCCCTCGGAGAGCTGTAGGCCGAAAAGTGGGGCGTGATACATTCCCATTGAGAGCCGTCGTGAAAATATATGGCATCTTGCTCGAAACATGAATCTCAGGAAGTGAGTGTTGATAGCTATTTGCGAAGTCCGCTGAGACCACTATCCTCACCGTTCGTGTGGCATGATCACCAGTGACTCATATATCAATATCATAGAGACGAACCCAATTAGGGGAATTCCTGCATGTAAAAGTTTGAAACGTACCTCAATTAGAGCAATCCTATCACCACTACTAGGTCTCACTTCCCTATCGAGCTCGCATCTCAATTTGCACGTGGTAAAAGCCAGCAGGGGAACCAAAATTCCGTCATGATTCTGTTGATCATTGGTGGTCGGAACTCAGGATCCATCGAGATGAGGCGGGACCTGATCGAAGCAAACATAGACCAGAGATAAGGTGTTAAGTCACATTAGTAGTAGTCAGAAATATGAGCTGTCGGCCGTGAGAGAAGCTGCATGAAGGTGGGGGTTCAAACGTTCACGTTCAGTGGAGAGGTGGTAAAGCGTGGGAACGGAGCTGTGCCTGCTCAGGCTACGGGCGCTTAAGAGGGTTCTCTTGAACTCCATCCACTTCCGTCGGGTCCGAGCTGTTCAGACCTCTTTCCATTAATCTGGGTCCACAATGTACTCACATTGCGTGTTGGCGAGCGGCGGTGATCTATTGGCCCGTAGTATGATCTATCAAGCTATGGAACCGGGCTACTCCCTAAATGCCGAGCTGCGACATTAATGATTTCGACACCGTGTGCAGAGTTCTCAACCGTGTTGCGAAGAACCGAGAAGACCTCAAGACGCATCGACGCCTATGAACGTGAAATGGTGAGAACTCGTTATATGAGGTTATTCAGCTCAAAGATCCGGACCTAATAGCTATTGAGAGGTATCTCTCCAGCAAAATTCTCGGTTGCTTGAAGAATAGCTCCAGAGTCTACCATTGCTTTGAATACCTGATAACAAAATCAGCAGCATCAGGTCAGCTCAGGTTAGTTCAAGCAATTTCTCGGCAAAACTTACGTCCGTCGACTGATGGTAAGCCAAGGAAGAAGGCTCGAGGTACCTAACATCAGGATTTGACCATCAGAGTCCGCGCAATCATTCAGATGAAGTACGGACAACCACTCACTCTTCAAGTATCCAAAACTTGTTACTCTCTGCGCCGTATCCACGAGCTAATCGATATCTATGAGCGACTGGCGTTAGATTTTGTCTGTAGGTATGGCCGAAGCAGAACGCACGTCAGAGTCTCGGGCTCTAGTGCGGGATCGTTGGCCTGCACTTGAATCGCATGCAAGATGTACTCGAGCTCATCTTCTCTCCCTGGTTGAGCAATCACCTCCACGAACATGGTGAACTTGCCCTGGTGGTCCGCTGGAAGAGGTAAAGCTCGGCGCGACAGCGGGGCGGCGTAGACGGCACTGCTGCCAAATAGAAGAGTGGCAAGAGAGATCAAGGAGAACTTCATGGCTTCGGAAGAGTTTTTGGACGGACTCGAGGAGTAGAGACTGCTTTCGATACGGGGCGAATATTTAAAGCGTTTGTTGGGGTGCCAAGAGTCAGGTTCGTTTCTTTCGTTCAAACCCATGAAACCCGAAGACTGAATATAATCGCACATAAGACTGGGATAAGGACGGGCCATTTCTCATGTACCTTGTTACTCACTTGCGCAACTAAGGGTCTCGTCAACAAATTATTCACGTTTGTATGGCAGGGGGCATCAAGCTACCGCAGGGATGAAACAACCTGGGACCAATAGCCGCCTCATTATCATTACTCGTATATAGCTTACCTACTTCACGGGTGCAGTCGCGCTCTCGTTTACCAGTCGGTTATACTTAGGTTTAAGCACTCATTGATGCTCATTTATCGAACGATAGACCACCGGCAGAACGGCCCATTGGATAGGTGCCTGCGATACAGCTTTCACTCCCTCTATTGTTGGCACTCCTGAACTAGGGTTATTCCACAGTTCGAGGGATAGTAATACAACATCTTTAACAGCAACGGCTCAGAGTATGTATTGAGGAAGCTAAACTCGGAGTAGAACAATCAATGTGTGAACGACAACAAGTCCAACATCGTTGAGCGATTACTTCCTTGTAACCCCCTTTCTCGGATACACGGTCCGTACGCGAGAACTGGATTTCTGTATCACGAATTGGAACTCACATGCATCTCTTGCATATGTAAAGAAAGCATTCCGAAAACAATAGGCGACAGACGATAAAGAACTAGAACACCAATTATGTAAGTTACACTGAACCTTCCAAACCTGAGCTTCGACTCCGAGTATTCTGACGATCCCGGTCTGCTTTTGCAATGGCAGCTGCTTCCAGCTCTGCATACGTGCCGCTCTTCAAGCACATATTTCTAAATATGCCATCCTGTTTGTGTATCAGGTTTAAGGGGGTGTCGAACTCGACCATCCGGCCCTTGTCTAGTACGATCAACCGGTCATAGTCAATGACTGTACGGAGTCGATGAGCAACTACACGAGCAGGAAGTTAGTCTCTTGAACTCATTGCGTACATGTGAACGAGATCTCACCTGTCAATAGCAGCGAATCCGTGAACTCTTCTCGGATTGTATTTTGAATCTTGGCATCCGTGGCGAAATCGATACTACTCGTCGCCTCGTCGAGCACGATGATGGAGCTTCTTCTCAATAATGCTCTTGCCATCGCGATCAACTGCCTCTGTCCTTGCGAGAAGTTTGATCCTCCGGCTACTACCTGCGTGTCCAACGACAGTGAACCCTTGGTACTATCGATGTCGGTGACAGACTCGTCAGAGCTGAGTGTTGTCTCCCGTTCGTGGATAGAAGGAGGCCTAGATGTAGCTGGAGATGCAGCGGCGGAAGGAGCTCTCGAGGATCGTCGTGATACCATCTGACTTTGTGAGATGACTTGTACACGGTATAGCACGTCGAGGCACTCTGCGTCGGAGTGTTCATTGAAAGGGTCGAGATTGTCGCGTAAGGTTCCAGAGAACAGGGTAGCGTCTTGTGGAATGAAAGTCTATGGCAAAGGTTTAACGTTGGAAATCTACAACTCATCCGAGAGAGAAACCTCACCAGTCTAGAACGCAAGTCGTGTATGCCGATCTCGGAAATGTCAACGCCATCTATGATGATACGTCCGCTAGAAGGATCAACCTAGAATTGTACTTAGTTCGTGGAATCAAATCTAGCCACACAGGGAACTCACGAATCGTAGTATACTCATGGCGAGTGTGGACTTTCCGCTACCAGTTCGTCCAAGTAGACCCACTCGTTCCCCAGCCTTCAGCGTAAAGGATACATCCTGGAGCACGGCAGGGAGCTCCGGAGCATACCTCACGGAGAGATCCTCGACGCTGATCAACGAGTCGTTGTTCGAGCTGGATGGCCAATACGCGGGCGGTCTGTTGGATTCGATGATGGCTGGTGCTTCTTGCGGAACTTCCAAGTACTCGACAACCCGTTCTACCGAGCTGTGAAAACGAGTATCAGACTCGAAGAAAACCAGGAGATGCAATCAATAGACGACATACTTCAAATCCAATTCTAAGTTCGTCCAGAACCGACAAGCCCAGTAAACCGACCCGGTGAAGCTCAGTGCACTCGATATACAGATACCGGCGATACCTGCCACACCCTCTCCCTCTCGCGAAATGGAGAACATTGCGGTGATGAAAACGGCCTGAAACGTGCGTGGTCAGTGTTATTGTGCGGCCCGACACATACAGAAATACGAACGAAACACCCAATGGAGTCAAAGTTCAGCAAGAGCCAGCGATTGGTCATCCAGAAGCCATACCACATCTAAACGAGACAAGTCAGAAACAATGTCCTCCAAATACTTGCTATCGTCACATACTTGCGTTGTATGATCAATCTTCTTGTGGAGGTTGTCCAAGAACTGTCGCTCCGCGGAAAACGCCCTCACGGTGACGATTCCTTCCAGAAGTTCACCGAAGTGGGAGAAGATCGGAGACCGAGAGTTGGATTCCATTCGGCGGAGATCACGACCAGTGTTGAGGTATCCGACCGCAAGTTCACGGTAGATGAAACCGAAAACCGTTGCAGGGAGCAAGAAGAAGGGGAATACGACACTGTGTAGGCATTAGCCTGTGGCTCGAGATCAGTCGCAATGATGACACTTACACGATCGTTATCACAGACGCGAAGAAGCTCGCCATTGAGGAATTGACTGCTTGAAGAGTTCCAGCCAACGAAGTGTCGATGGTTTCGATATCCTTGCCGAATCGATTGAGCATACGACCTTGAGGGGTGGTATCGTGGAAACGGAATGTCGCTCTGACTATCCTCTCCAAGAGTTGTCTATCAACCGGAAGTGATCAGTGGAGGGCCAAACTGTGAACTTGAATATTACCTGAACAAAGTCCTCGAAGCCCGTAGTGCACCCGTGAACTGAGCAGCAGCAGAAAGAACATTGACAAGCACATTGGTGAGACCGATGGCGGCATATATCCCAACATAGAAGAGAGGCTGCTTATGTGCATCGGGCCAGTCGATACCGAACAACCCAGTCTTCTTGACAGTGTAAAGAGGCTGGGAATGGATTGACAGTTGATGGTGTTGAGAGGTCATGTAGCTTTCGGCGAGGTATTCGTGGTCGGAAAGACCTGTCGTACGGAAGGGCGAGAAAGAGCGATAAGCCGATTCTGAGTCACCGTCGTGCGTGTACGCTGCACCCCATTGCTATGCATGTCATTGTTAGAATTCGTATCAGTCAATCATGGGGAAGTGCCGACGTACCTTCATCCACACCTTCTCTCCAACACCGAGGAACTGGTTCATGACCACGAAGACAAACAGGATAGCCCAGACATAATACGATCTTGACCGTTCCATCAGAACAATGGCAGAGTCATCTCAATGTTGAGAACTCACGATGCTTCCAAGTACTTCTGATAAATCCGCCACTTGACACTCCCCGTCTCCCGATGCTCATCTTTCACGAGTTTCCGTGGCTTCTTATCTGCATCAGGATCTTCCCCTTCGCCATCCTGCCCACTCGCCGGCTTATCTTTGCCTTCCTTCTCAGCGACGGCTACCTCTTCGCGATGTGCTTCTACCTCGGCTTCGTTGGCTATGTCTTCCAGCAAACCCTGAGCACGTAGGTCTTTGACGGTACCCTGAGTGTCGATGCGACCATCGAGCATTCGGACGAGGTAGTGGGCTCCGGGGAGGACGAGGTCGACGTGATGAGTGACAAGAACCTGTATAGCGAGTCGTCGGTCACTGTGCTCTCTGGGGATGTTGAGGTAAGAATACATACGACGGTACGGTTGGCGAGGAGAGGTCCGCAGAGTAAGTTCTCATAGAGGTAGCGAGAAGTATGACTATCCTACGGACAAGCGTCAAATTGCTTTCTCTGCAAGTAGTAAAACTTATGCTCACCACAGCGCTCAGAGGGTCATCGAGAAGAACGTATTTCGTCCTAGCATAGACAGCACGAGCTAACGCGACACTGAAACCAGATCAAATGAGGACCCCCTTCTTCAAATGACGTCGACGGAACACATACCGTGCTTTCTGTCCACCACTCAGACTTACTCCTCTATAAATAAACCGTTAAACCGAACCCGAACCCGGTATCGAGGCAATTTGAACCTTACCTGGCACCTATCTCCGTAGCATCCCCATCCTCAAGTATGTCAAAGTCAGGTTTCAACGCACACGCATCCACAACGGCCTTATATCTCTGCTCGTCGTAAGGGTACCCAAATAGAATGTTGTCTTTGATACTTTGATGACGGAGCCAAGGGGTCTGAGCAGCGTAAGAAATCGTATGCATGTTGCCATTCGCGTCCACCCGACGAGCATTCTTAGAAAGAATGATTTGACCGCTTAGTAAGGTCATCTCGCCGAGTACTGCCATCTATCGGATTCGTTGCGTTACTGGGGATCTTTCGCGTCGCACGTTAAAAGCCACTTACCAGAAGAGCCGTCTTTCCACTATCCCATGAACAAAGGTAAGTAAGCATATCAGCACCAAAGACTAGATACGAAGCGCACCTTGCAGTAGGCCCCGTAACAACCGTCAACTCTCCCTCCGGGAACAACACCGTTGCATCCCTCAACTCAAACCTCCTCTCCGACTCCGAGGGCGTAAGCGAATGAATCGTTCCAGTCTCCGAATCCGTTGAGGAACCCGCGACAGTCGTTCCGTTAGAGACACTACCCCGTTTCTGTTTCTGCTTCGACTGTTCGTCCTTCTTAGGCTTCTCCTCGACTTCGTTCCACTTGAGCGTAGCAGCTTTGAGACCTAGCCCTTCTTCGTCTTCGGATCCAGGAAGCTGAGGTTCGGATAGGTCCTTCTTGAGAGAGGAGACTTGTTCGTCGACTTCGTCTTCCCCGAGGTACACGGCGATACGGTCGAGTGCGACTTTAGTCTGTGGGTTTGAGTGTGAGTTGGCGATGTCCAAAGTACAAAGTTTCAATAGAGCATACGTTGAGAATTTGGACTATCCACGCGGGGATAACGTTCAAAGGGGCCCTGGAAATTTAATGCACCTTTAGGGAGACACTCGAGGAAACGATGGGGCTACTGACCTAATCATGCCGAACAGTGCGACAGCCTGGGTTCCGAGAGTCCGTCGTGAGCTTTAGAACGTCTTTCAAAGAGCGAAAAACCACATACCGTGAACGCTTGGCTAACCGTCAACTCATTCCCTTGCGCAACATACACAGCAAACGAAACGATCGAGACGAGAATAGGCGCGCTCATCCACAAGGTGTAGAACATGATCGAGTTGATGCGAGCTGTAAAGGTTTAGAACCAGTCCTCTCAGGAATGTAGTCAACGAAAAGCTTACATTTAACCATCCACTTCATCTCCTTTCCTCTCGCTCCCATCACACGCTCGATCCATCGTTCTTCCCATGCGAAGAATTTGATAAACTTGACCTGTAGTCGCCACGGAAAGTCAGTGTTTAGTCAAACTACGACCATCATGATGAAGCTTACCGCCCCGATTAGCTCATTGAGAACACCCATTCGTTTGTCCCGAGCCGCCATGGTGCCTTTCTGAATTCTGATGCTTCTCTTCGCGAGGAACGTATTGAGGGGCCATCCAGCGAGAAGTACAGCGAAACCAGCAAAGGCAGACCATCCGAGAAGTCTGTAACGAGTTAGAAGGCGAAACATGGATGCCGGGGGGAACCAGAAACGCACTGATATAGGTATAGACAACCAAGTACGATTTCGAGAGGTGAACCGTAAATGAGGTAGAGTCCGGTCACGGCTTGACAGACCTATTCACGTCAGCGAAAGGATCAGAAAGAGAACAAGAGAAAGCCGTCGTACGATGTTCGCGTCACTAGCCATCAGATTGACAATCTTGCCGACGTCAGCACCGGCTTTTGGTTCGTCCGCTTTATCCTTTTCCTCCTTTTCCTTCTTCTTAGACTTCTTGTCCTTGGGAGCTACGATGATTCAGTCCATGAAACCGAGAACTCCGTGGGGAAGGGGACGTTACCATCTTCAGCTGGCTTGGTTTCCACCTTGCTCTTGTCAAGTACACCAGAGAACTCCTTCCGCTTCAAAGCCTTATCATAGATCGCGGCCATCAGTTCAGATCTGATGCGAGTAGCAGCACGACGTCCGAACCACAAATGTTGGACGTCAGACTCAGCCTATGTAGAGGTTAGCTCTGTGAGGGCCTGTCAGATAGCGTTGTTTCGTACCTTTGCCAACGAAGAAAGAAGCATCAAACACGCAAAAATGTACGCGTTAGAACGGTCAGCAGCGGTAATAGGTTCAGGATCTTTGTCAATTGAGGAAAGAATATGACTAAGGGCGGCAAGAACGCGTCAGCGTTACGCAAACGGGGAAGATTGTTTAGGAGCTCACTTCAAGAAGAACGGATTTAGGTAGCTGAGGCAACTACTGGTCATCGTGAAGATAGCATCGAGGATCAGGTCAAGGGAGTTGGCTGCCCAGATGCGACGGAGAAGGGTGCTTCGTTGGATGTTGCTGAACTTGATGAAGAGAGGTCGTGATTGGAAAGTGGGGCTCAGGTTCCAGACGTCGTTCTCGTTCAATGTCGCTGACCGCCCGCGCTGTACCAACGGGTATACCCAACTGAAGGTTGCCCATCCCCAAACCGTAGTATAATCTTCTGGGGACACAGAACGACCCTGTTGGTATGTAACGTTAGGTCCAGGGCGGTAAATGAACAGTAACGCGACGCACAATCTCCGACTTGTTGACTCTTTTGCTTGGAAGAGCCAGAGGCATGCTGAACACGACAGCCAGAACCACCAATATTGCTGCAAGGTTGAACGCATTCCCAACTATCGCAATGACCGACGGGGCAGGCATGTCGAGAACGGCATGACCATAGAGAGCTCCTCCAAACTTGATGACAGCAGAGATGAGTTGAAGCACATAGACTGCGAACAAGTCGAGCGGCGCAGTAGCACTGGGTCGAATGACCGGTCGCATAACCGCGTAGATCCACGCACAGGCCACCAAGAGCGGCATAACGGAAGTCCAAACAGTGCTCGACTCGTCAACTACCAGCTTGTATGAGCCCGTAACCGTCCAGATCATGACCTCCAATAACCCAACAAATACCAAAACGACCGTTCTCCAGAGCGAAATAACCTGTTCTACCTCGACTCTCGGCCTATTCTCGTCCTCTGCAACTTCATCTCCTGCTACTGCTGCAGTGTCGAGGGCTTCGGCCTCATGCAGAGTCAAATACGAGCGAAATGGAGATTTGAGAATCCCAATGAGCTTTTTCACGGGTGCCGGCTTGGGAATTGGAATTGAGAAGAGAGTAAGGAGGAATACGAATACGAGTGGTACGACTGTCGCCCATGAATCTCGTACGCATGGATCACTGAACTTGAAGGCACCGGAGTGACCACAGATGCCCATTTCCTCGGCCACTGCGCGTAGCTCTAAGCAGGGATGGTGACGGAAGAGAAGGAAAAGGCAGTCAGGGTGAGAGTTCGTGTCAAGGTCTGAGGTCAATTTGGGCACAGCCACTTGCCGTCTCCGCGCCGGCCACGTGCGACCGGAAGTTCACGAGACCACAGTATTTTCCGAGGCCTCCTTCAACAGCAACTTTTTCAAGCTCGAGCAGAGCAGAGCAGAGCCCCTTGAATTACCCTCTAGCTCGGTCACATCCTTCTCATTTCATAGCAAGATATCTGCCACTCACTTGAGCTTTTCCAAACTTACCGAATAGCGGATGCTTATTCAATTCTCAACTGTCAACATCGCTCCAAGGTGTGCCAGAACTTTTCTCTCGGTGTCTTTCTCAACATTCCCTCCTCGGGAACTCGTCTCGGAGTATGTCTATTACAAGGGTGCAAATGAGGGAGAGTAGGTGTACAATTAATGAACATACAAAGTACGTTGCATTGGCTCCTTGGGAAGGAATACCAAACTCATCATCGCTGGTCTGGTTTAACGAGACATCAGCCAACTTCAATTTGTACATTCAAGCAATCTTGAAGAAGCTCAATGATTCAAGCTTGAGCATGGCGACTGCTCCTCAAAGTAATCGAACTCATACTCTTTCTTATACATCGATTACTATGACAGCATCGGATGGACGTTCTGTTTCTCGCCTCTCCGAGTACTCTCTGGCGGCTTCTCTACGAGGAATAGATGCCACTAGCTATAAAAGACGCATAACCTGACACTGTATGCTTAGCTCGTTCCCTGTGTTGGCCATGTCCTCGACTTTCGATGTATAAGATGGCATCGTTCTCCAGGTCTTGGCTGTCGATTGATCAAACGCCCCCAGAGGTTTTAGTGGACATCTTGATAATGTGCACAAGAATCTTTGACTTCAAACTCGATACCGACTTCCCCAACGAAGACCTTCGTCAAAGGCAAACGGGTCCAAAACGGGTCTAGTGACTAATTCGGCATGGAGGACACCCCAAAATACACCGGATGGCCCCAAAGCATATTGTCTACCATCCGCGATTATCGAATCAAAACTTCCAAACTAACAGAAATCTTCTTTATCGTAGCCAGAGAATCCAGATCAACAGCACGGCGAGCAAATACGGGCAGTAGTATTCTCACCCTGGCTCGGTCGGCCATTGATCCAAGTTGCCTCCCCGAGCGGCAGAAGTGCAAAAGGAATGTACTGACGACCAAAGAGACAAGTACGAGAAGACGTGCTCAAGTTGTGAGATGGGAAAGACATCTTGGTCGGATCTAGACAGTGAAGCTTGTGCCGGTGAGCACGCGTCATGTCGGCCACCAGCTGCGTTGACACTTGCTCATCGTATAGCACTTTAGATCCCACGTCGTACGCCTTGGCAACTCCCTTACAAAGACTACAAGGCTTTATTCAGTCTATCGGGAGGACCGAGTTCGTGCCGAGTTACGCGTCGTGATGGAACCAAGTTTTCAACGTCGAACTACGAGGTCGATACGTCCACGGGAGGTTCTCTGAAGCACTATAAGAGACGAATAACTGCGAGTGACAACACTCTCCATCTCAATATTCACCAGCAATGAAGCTCACAGCAGCTCTTGGTCTATCCCTTCTTTCATCTCTCGCCGCCGCTGCGACGATTCCAGCCACCTTCGATGCTTTTGTTCCTTCCAACGTTCCAGACTTTCTCCAGGTTGCCAACTTGACCGCGCAATATGTCCCTCTCACGGAGCTCAATGCGTTGTTCCTCGAGGCAGACGAGAAGTTCAACGCTTCTCATGCCTATGTTTCCACCGTCAATACCCCTGCCATCCTAAACCACAACATCCGTATCATGCTCTACGCATACGCGCTTCTCCATACCGGCTTTCCTTCCGGACATTCCTCAGTCGAGCAAATTCCTTCCGAGGAGTTGAGCGACCGAATCTACCTCTCGGGAATGCTTCACGACGTCGGACTCACAAAAAACGAGGAAGCCCTTCAACACCTCGCCCACACCACCAGTTTCGAGATCTTCGGAGGCTTCCTCGCCCACGACCACCTCAGATCAACCGCCTATCCCGGAGTCGGTGCACCTATAATTGGAGACGTCATACAATCCACCAACCTCCACACTCTCGCCTTCACGGCAGGCCAGTCGAGTGCGGCAGCCCAACTCCTCCATATATGTTCCGCGTTTGATTTGCTCGGGTGGGATGGCTTTGGGAAGGGCGTTTTTGATTTGCTTTGGCATAATCAGACGATTGCTGAGATTGAAACAGCCTATCCGAGGAGAGAGTTTACTCAGGAATTCCTTGCGTTCTTTAAGGAAATTGGGGCGAATATGCCAGATGCACTAATCAGTCATATGGTACCGGTGAGTGTCGCCACATTTGTTGTGTCGGAGTATTTGAATAAGAGCTGATTAAGTCACTTTGCTAGCCCATCGATCCTGCTGTTGTCGCAGCGGTGACCACCCTCATCAGGTCGTAGATGAAAGGATTTTTGGGAGCCTCAGTCTCTGGTGGGAGTGTACAAATTTGAAGTCTAAGTTCGAGTTACTTCGCAGCCTGTTGCTCCTCAGTCCTTTTGATTGAGAGTTCTCCTATATATACGCTGTCACTACCAAAGAGCCATTTCTTGAATAAACACTTATCGTCGTTCCATGCACCCCCTTTCCCCTTCGGCTTGGAACCGTCCGATCAATCGGCAAACCTCTGCCGTCCGCCGTTGACGCGCCTTGAGAATGGGTTGAGCGAGAAATTCTACTGAAGGTGCCGCTTGAAGTACTGCAACCTGTCTCGAGCGTCTCAAATAAGCCTAGGATCAATCGATCAACCGCTTGTTTGCTCACGGAGATAGATAGATAGTTACACAGTGCAGATTCGATCGGCACCGTCGGTCGTTCCTGACGAGAAGTAACTCGTCACTTTCCGCCGTCCGGCATATTAAGGCCGAATGACTCTCGTCAAAGAGGAATCACCTCCTGAATCATAGCAAGCTCGTCATATTCCGGCAAACGGTACTACTACCCTCATCGCTCACGGCAAAACAACACCGTCAGTTCGGGCGTTCCGATATCAATATAGTCCGACTGAACTGGGCAACCTAGAAAGGAGACTACATTATCCGATCAACCGTCCGCAGCAAGCCTGCGCTGGATCCCCAAACCAGATGTGGACAAACTACCTCGTGGTACCCTTCTGAGTGAGTGCGCGCCGCCAAGGCCTCCAGCTCACTTGACAATGTCATTCAGTCATCGCATCACTCCGGATCGGTGTTTGAACTAAGCATTTAGACTCCGATTCGCGGACTTGGTGGACTCCCTTACAAAGGCTTTGGGGTAATGTAATTCAGTCTATCGGGGTAGTCACGCTCTGCCCGAGGACCGAGTACCGAGTCGGAGTTATACGTCCTGACGCGATATTTTTTGAAGTTTTGACGGTTTACCGTCTCATACACACACTTACGCGCAGCTGAAAGCAACTTGAATATAAGAGACAGAGAGCTGTGAGCGACGTTCTCTATCCCATTATTCACCACAATGAAACTCAAGGTAGCTCTTGGTCTTTCATCCCTTGTCGCCGCTGCGACCATTCCAGCCACCTTCGATGCTTTCGTCCCCTCCAACGTTCCAGATCTTCTCCAGATCGCGAACTTGACTGCGCAATACGTCCCTTTCGCGGATCTCAACGCGTTGTTCTTGGAGGCAGACGGAAAGTTCAGCACATCCCACGCCTTTGTCTCCACCGTGAATTCACCCGCCATCCTGAACCACAACATCAGGATCATGTTCTACGCGTATGCCCTCCTCCATACCGGCTTTCCATCCCAGCACTCTTCGGTCGAGCAAGTCTCTTCCGAGGAGCTTAGGGATCGAATCTATCTCTCAGCCATGCTTCATGACCTTGGAGCCAGAAAAGACGAGGAAGCCCTTCAACATCTCGCTCATACCACGAGCTTCGAGATCTTCGGAGGTTTCCTCGCTCACGACCATCTCAAATCAACCGCCTACCCCGGAGTCGGCGCCCCCATTGTTGGAGACGTCATCCAATCCACCACTCTTCACACTACTTTCTTTACAGCAGGCCAGTCAAGTGCGGCATCCCAGCTCCTTCGTATCTGCGCCGTGTTTGACGTGTTTGGGTGGGACGGGCTTGGGGAAGGCGTCTTTGATTCGTTCTGGGACAATCAGACAATCAAGGAGATTGAGGAGGCGTATCCGAGGAGAGAGTTTCCAGTGGAGTTTTCTCAGTTCCTTGAGACTCAGGCAAATATGCCAGATGCATTGACTGGCCATGCTGTACCGGTGGGTGGCTTAGCTTCTAATCTAGATGAAAACTGATCGGGGTTTTTACCAGCCTAAGGATCCTGCTGCTGCCGCCGCGGTAATTACCCTCATCAGAGAGCAGGAATCGTAGGGGCCTCACTTTCGGGCGGAAATGTGCGGATTTAGCCTAATGTGCTACAACTTTCCTAGTAAACTGTTGTTTCTCAGCACGCTTATTTGAACAAATCAGAGCTTCTGTTTGCATACCAGTACGAGAATCGCTTTGTGGAAAACTTGTCGTCGTTATCAGGAGTCGTGGCAATATACGCACTCACTTTTGGCTCGAATCATCCCATCACTCACGATCGGCCAGAGGACCAAGCACTCGGGTTGGAATGGAACCGTGCGAGAACGCCATCGAAGGTACAAACCATTCGAGCACAAGTCCAAAGAGGTTCGATATTGTTATGACCAGGACTCGCTCACCACCTATGCATATAGGTGTTCAAAGCATTCATTTCTAAAGCCCCTCGCCCGATGATGGTGGTACATTCCAAGTTTGATTCCAAGTTTGAATACCGGCCCGACACGGCCCATAAGTGCCTGCCTATTCTGATTCACAGGACCCGAACGGTCCTTGTTCTTTGAAAAATCGATAACCACCTCATCAGGCCTCAAACAGTCTAGTAGGATTTGGGTGCAATGGCATGAGATTAAAGGCGTGTCTGGTCCGGCAATGGCTTAATGTCTTCTTCCTAACCTACTTCTCTGTTACCACATGACATTTCCTGTGGCTGACGATGCTTCAAGTCCTGGCACGGTGCTGGGTGGGCGGTGATCGTGGCGGTCCAGTTGGCCGAACATAGTACAGGAAACACCGCATGCGGATAGAGCGGCATGAGCATCGATGAAGGCGTATCCTGAGTTCAGATGCTGACTGGTGAGGCTCATGCCGGTAAGAACGCGTCGTATCGGCGGCTCAATTGACAATCATCATTCCGTCGACGGCGGTATCATTTGGGTCCCTCATCGTACGACCTACAGGTTCTCTTACAAATATTCTGCATTTACTCAGCAGGTCAGTAAGACTTCGCTCCCATTAATATCCAACCTGCCGAGTTCACCGCGCTGATAATTTTAGACATCATATTTCGCATTGAACCATAATGGGAGTCGATACGTTCCTGGGCGGTTCGAAAAGCTATAAGAGACAAGAAACTATGAGCAACGTTCTCTATCTCACTGCACACGATGAAAGTCATAGCCCTTGTCATACCTCTTTTGCCGTCTCTTGTCGCTGCTGCGACCATTCCGGCCACTTTCGATGCTTTCGTTCCCACCAACGTTCCCGACTTTGCGCAGGCTGCCAACTTGACCGCACAATACGTCCCGTTCACGGAGCTCAACGCGTTATTCTTGGAGGCAGATAAGAAGTTCAATGCGTCTCACGCCTACGCCTCTACTTTAAACACGCCTGCCATCCTGAACCACAACATTCGAACGATATTTTACGCGTACGCGCTCCTCCACACCGGCTTCCCGTCCCAGAACCAATCAACTGGGCGGATTTCCTCCTCCGAGCTAGTGGACCGAATTTATCTCTCAGCCATGCTCCACGACCTTGGGGCCACGAAAGACGAGGAAGCACTCCAACATCTCGCTCATACCACCAGTTTCGAGATCTTCGGAGGCTTCCTCGCCCACGACCACCTCAAATCTACCGCCTATCCCGGAGTCGGTGCCCCCATTGTCGGGGATGTCATCCAATCCACCAATCTCCACACTACCTTCGTCTTCACAGCGGGCAACTCGAGCGCAGCAGCCCAACTCCTTCATATCTGTACCTCCTTTGACGTTATCGGGTGGGATGTGTTTGGCAAAGGCTTCTTGGACGCGTTCTGGCATAACCAGACAATTGCCGAGATCGAGAAGGCGTACCCGAGGAGGGAGTTCCCTGTGGAGTTTTCTGAATTTATTAGGGAGACCGGGGAGAATCCAGATGCGCTGATCAACCATACTGTACCGGTGAGTGCTTCCTATACTACGAAGCTTTTGGGCGAACGCTAACTGGGGCTTATGTAGCCTATCGATCCTGCAGATATCGCCAAGGTGACCACTCTCATCAGATGATAAGCGCCTTCCGGTTCTTGCACGAGGATGATAATGGGTCCTATTAGACCCCACATTATTTGGGCATTCACATTTAGAGGAAAGCCATACAAATCGAAGTACTTACTTATTTCAACAGTCCAGAGTAACGTAGGTAGTAGGGATAATATAAAACTGTTGGTATACAATGATGTGGTTGCAAATGCGAGAGAGAAGGAAAGAGAAAGGAGAGAAATGGAGTTGTGAATAATGCAGTATTGTGTGATCCTATTCCTATTCCATGGCATGCTAGAAGACGAAAGGGAAAGAAGAACGAAGAATGCAAAGTCCATCTACAGGGAAGTAGGCTCCAAAACATCAGGCTTGAACCGCAAGCGGGCGATCAGCACAGTCTCCCACGAAGAGCCGGGGACGTTGGACACCTTAGAATTGTTGACCTGCTTCGCTGATACCGGCTCGTCGTAGTTCGGTCCGCCGACTTCAGCGGGAACAGCCGTGTCTGTCGTGAACGACCCCCACGCTTGTTTTGATCGCGTAGAAGTATAGACGTTGAAGTGGACCTGGAACAAAAGTTAAAGAAGCACGAAGGGAGGATTTTCAAGCTTCACATACCTGGCCATCGGGGTGACTGTGGCTCACGAACAAACCATAATCAGGGGCGTCCAAGGTTCCAATAACTAGAAGCAAGCTTCGTCAGTACCTCGCCCAACAGTACGATCCACAAAGACGATACTCACCAAAGTAAAGATCCTCCTTTTGGATATGATGCTTCGCACCGAAAACCTCAAGAATTGTATCGACATTCGCCTTGAACCACTTCTTCGGAGCATCCAGACTCTCCACGTAGCGATAAACAGTGGACTCTGTACAAAGGTACGCTGCTTTGTGACCTGCTCGAAGAGGATACGAGTATCGTCGAACGAGTCCTTGCCTATAGCCATCTAGTCAGATCTCGTCGGTCGTAGAAGAGAAACAGTCCACGTACGGAAGAAGTCCGTTCCGGAAGGTCAAGAACCCAGCAATAGCGTCCAACCCGCGCTGAGCAGCGTTCCTCTTGTCCGAACGCTGATTACCCGTCGTGACTTTCCCATACCCAAACACCGAAGGAATCCCCTTCATCTGAACATCTTTCGTCTTCTCGGGGTTGAACGCATTGAAGAGGGTCACGAATTTGCCCTCCGGCTTCTGGAGATACCCAACTGCGCCGATCGCGACAGCACTCGGTGCCCAAAGAGGTAGCGTCACTACATCGTGTAAATGAGTCAACTCGAGTCAAAATAAGGATACAGGGAATGACTCACGGGAAGGATGGAAATCGTGTACTAACAGCATCCTATACCGTCGCTCATCTCTGGCCTCCGCAAGCCTCGTATCGGAAGGAAGAGGCGAATCATACCCGTCATCGAACCGGTTGGGCACAGCACCAATGGATCCATCTTCACTCCGGATACTATTGGGGTCTGAGGTGAAGATCGAGGATGTCGCCGAGCTAGGAGCTGACGGGGTGTAGATCACCGGCTCAGGCATCTGTATGGTTGAGGTGGCTGTTTCCTCGCGGTGGAATCCACCAGTCGGGGGAGAATGTGAAAGATCACGTTCACGTTCACGGGCGGTCGTGTAGGATGCATCAGAGGTTGACCCAGGGGAGGTCGACAGGACCTGAAGAGTTGAATCTCGAGCTACATGTACCGTGAGAGGCAGTCCATATGGGTATCAAACGAAAGACTCACGAGGAGTAGCTGGAGGTAAAGCTATGGGCCGCATATCCGGACTCGGCCTCGAAGGAGTCCCATATTCGACGTCTCTGAATTCGGGCATCCTCGGTGAAGTGACCTCCTCTGGCGCACCATTCTTCCTCAACTTCTTCAGATCACGAGCAACTTCGGAGAACGTTGGCCGATCGAAGGGGTTGGTAGACCAACAAGAACGAATGATTTCTTGTATAGCTGGCGTACTGAAACGAGTTTGGGGAATACCAGGTCGAGTATCGTCTCCTGCGCGAGGCCAAGAAAGTGTCAGTATCAATACTTCGAACGAGCAAAAAAAAAGAACGCACTGAGAACGAAGTGCCTCACGGTATCATCGTCCTGCAACGGCCAAGGCATCCGCCCCATTGACAAGACTTCTATGCATGTAATAGCAAATGCATACACGTCCATTTCTACCGTCAGCTGGCTGAGGCCACCCATGAGTTCCGGAGCTTGCCAACGAAGAGTACCATCTAGAAGGGTGTAAGTCGTATAGCAAAAATGATGGTCCGAGGATACTCACGGGGAGCAGGTGTGCCACTAATTCTATATGCTTCAGACTTCATCTCGCTCTGTCCGAAATCAGAAATGACACAATGGATCTTGTCATCTACGAGAACATTGGCAGCCTGCAGTGGCTATCAGTGATACAGTTCGATGAGATTGGAATCAGTGATTGCTCACCTTGAGATCTCCATGAAGCACCCCATTGCTGTGCAGGTACTCCATACCCTTCGCGATCTCATGCATAAACTTCAACAGGTCCCATTCCTTCTCAACCTCACCGAGGGGGGCAGCAGAAGCCATAGCAATCATCGAACCGCTCCCACTCCCGCTCCTTCCTCGTCTATGACCATGCTGAGAGGAAGAAGGGGTCATAGGAACTGGCAGCCCGATCAACCCGAGGCCCAGAGCATCAGGAGAGGCGGCGCCACTAGGACTTGGGCCCGAGAAGCTCTCTGGCCTGTGTCGAGCAGTGTTCCCGCTTGGAGTCGTAACCGTCCATCCGGGATAACTCGAGGTTCTGGACCTGCTCCCGCTCTCCGGCATAGCTGCAGTTGAAGGCAATGAAGCCAGTCTTCCCGCCACCGAATTGCTATGGCCCGCTAGACCCAACCCGAGCGGAGGCCCACCCTCCCGAGTCATGATGCGACGAAGGAACTCGGAGAGGGACCCGTTCTGCATGTATGGACTCACAAAGAACCAAGGTGGGTCACCGCTCGCGCTAGACGCGCCGTTCAACTCGAGCACATTGGGATGCTGGAGCTGCTTCCAGATGCCGATTTCCCTCAGGAATAAATTGCGAGGAGTCGTTTCCGCTAAAACCTTAATGGCAACGGTACGATGGCGCCAGGTACCGCGATACACATCCGAGAAGAAGCCAATTCCAATCTTCTTCTCCCGGTCGACCTCGTATCTACAATCCGTCGTTCAGCGGCTACTTCAAGTTCATAGCGATAGATAATCACAGACCTAGTGATAGTCCAGCTCGGTAAGCTCAACTCCTTGTCAACCCCTCGACTCATCCTCCGCAATGCATCGATCCCACTCTCAATGAACTCCCGGTCCAAGGTGTCCTTGGGTTGACTCCCACCGCTTCCCCCACTTCCTCCGGCACTGACCCCACTAATCCCACTATCACTGCTCGAACTCGACTTGCTCATCCGGGTAGACGTCGTCTTACTTCGCCTCATTCCAACACCACTCTTCTTCCCCTTCACCCACCCCTTCCCATTGCCATTGCCAAGGTCCGAAGAAGTCGTCATCGCCGGTCCGTCCTCATGCACAGTCGGAATCCCGCTCTGCACCGAGATCCTCCTAGCCATCTTCGCAAGGTTATGACTAACCCGACTCGTAGCACTCGAGCTCCTCGAAACAGGGGGCCTCGAAGGTTTCGCAGTGGCGGCGTCCCCATTCTTCTGCTGGAACCCACCAACCATCTCGGTCTGGAACTCCCTTAGCCTCCTTGCATCCTCATCCTCCCGACTCTCCCGCTCGACGACCATCTCGAGAGCCCGCTGCATGGTCTTGATAGCTTCGGGCATCTCTTCCCTTCCGACTCCGAGAACCTGTAGCATCTCGACATCGCTGCCGGTCGCCAACGCTTCCCTCATCAGGTTGCGGAGGTCCTGTGCGTCAAGAGCTGCATCAGAGAGGTTTTGATGTATACGTATCGTTTCGAGCGCTTTTTGAAGAGAAGAAGGGGAGGTAGGTTCCGGTGAGAGAACTTGTTGCGGTAGGGCAATCGACGGAATCGTCAGCGGAGGAGGTTGATTCGATGGGGGTGGTGCAGGTGCAGGTTTGGAAGTGGACGGTCCGGTAGCGGTGACAATACTTGACCTGGAAGTGGACTGCCCTGAAATGGTGGGGGAAAGTGGATAGGTGGCGTATAACGGACCAGCGGGATACGTCGAAGGCCCAGAAGGCGGCTGTACTCCTGTGATGGTGCTCGTCTCTGGATTACCAGGGGTGATGGTCGCATTGCTCGTCTGGCCTAGTGTAATGGTCGAGGCAGAGCTGGGATATGACGGCGGAGATTGTGGAGGACTCAGACCACCTAACCGGAGCCTCTCCTCCCTGTCAGCCTGTCTCTCTCTCCTGTCAGCTTCCCTGAGTATCCGGTCTTCCTCCCTTTCCTTGCGGTCTTGCACAACCTCATCTAGGATCATCTTACTCTCCTTTTGACGACGAGACTCGGAAGCTTGAACTTGCTTGAGGATCCGGATTTGGATTGAGAGCTAAATGAATGCCACGTCAAGGTCACCATCACGCACGAAAGCCAAAACAGACCACTCACACTGAACATTCCCAAAGCCTCCTGTAACTCTGAATCGCAACCTTGAATCTGCTTCAAGATCTCGTCACGCTTGAGGTAGCGCTTCAAAAATGGACGATGGGCTTGTTTCTGTAGGAAAAGGTAGACCGTGTTGAAAGAACTTTATGGAAGGTCAGTACAGAGTTGGAACGAAGTGAAACGGATCAAAATAGATACGTACTCGGTTAACTTTGCAATAGGGAGCTTCAACTCCTCCGTGACCTGATCACCGGCTTCGTGGACCTCTTGTCTAACCGAGAGCAAAATTTCCGCGCATCTTTCAGTCAGACGAAGACATTGCAAGCGATTGAGCTGAGCCAAAATTACATCAACCCGTATTCACGTTAAAAAACGGTATGGCACTTACGTCGACCATCTGTAGCGAATCCCATATCATCAAGAGCGTCCGAGCGCATGCGGACAGGCCCGGAATTGGAGCAAAC